>CATVIB010000438.1:0-125234 GCA_958336395.1 Ctenicera cuprea
ATTAGTTCGACAATTCGAATCTTCCCTGCTAAAAATCTCACGAATCTTCTCAGCACGAAACGTTCCAGAACTACCGCCTATAATCCCAAATGCAATGGCCTACTGGAGCGTTGGCATCGAACTTTAAAAGCCGCCATCATGTGCCAGCAAACAGAAAAATGGGTAGACGTGCTCCCTACCATTCTACTGGGTCTCCGAGCCAGTTACAAAGAGGACTTGCAAAGCTCACACGCAGAATTGCTCTACGGAACCTACTTATGTTTACCCGGAGAATTTTTTTTCAGCAAAAACATCTCCGAGGACCCAGCAGGTTTTTCAGCAGTCCTACGACAGCAGATGCGCGATGTCAGGCCGATTCCGACAGCGCACCACAGCACGCAGACAGTCTTCGTACATCCAGAGCTGCACAATTATTCCCACGTATTCCGAAGGGACGACGCCGTTCGACGCCCACTACACGGGCCCCCACGAAGTAGTCGCCCGCGTAAACAGCAAAGTGTTTACAATAATAATAAACGGAAAAAGAACTAACATCTCGACAGACCGGTTGAAACCCGCCTTAATAGCTAGAGCACCTGGCGAACCTTCCACGACACCTCCCGGAATCCCATGCCAGAAATGCAGACCGCTGCTCCAACCAGGTCGGGTAGGACAATCAAACCGCCCGTGCGTTTTTCGGAAAATTACATCGTTTCACTGGGAAGGGGGTAATGTGCCGGATTTGAATCTCGCGCCATGTTCTAAACATTCAACTTTCAACGGAAGCACTACTGTCGGTAAGCAGCTAGTAACAACCCGGGATCAGCTTCCGAAAGCCGCCAAGGGTTGCGGCGCACGCAGTCCCGCTTAAGAACTTGAGAGTGAACTTAGTGCGCGCGGTGTTTCAGGCAAATCATTAGTTGTTAGTAAAAATCGTTTATGTATGTTGTTAAATAAATATGACTGTTTATCGACGACTATCTTTTTACTGAACTACTACAGGTGCATTCAGTATTTTAATCATATTGAGTAAATATAGATATGTACTACTTAATACTTAATATGATTCATGAATCTTGCATATTCGTTTTACAGATTTTAATTGTGGTTGTATTTCTTAATGCCAGATAATAATTCAGAAAAATATTCACAACAATAATTACGAAGCGATTATGAAATAATTTTGTTTACAATTAGTAAAACCGTTACAAAAATGATTTTCATAAGAATCTGTTAGCTAACGTTTAAAAATGAGAAATTTTGAACGACTTTTGTTTTAATGTACAAAACAATGAAGAAACGTTCCATAAACGTTTTACAAAATCGAATAGCGTCAGTATTTCTAAACGTCTAAAAATGCGTACTGAAACGTTTGGAGAAGTTTCAGGCGTTTCCCTATTCGGATTTAAATTTGGCGCACAAACGTCATATTTTTAGTAACTAATGATCTTCTGCGCCATCTCTCCGCAAAACATTTCGTGACGCCCATATCAAACACTAGTGACAACGCCACCTTCCAGTCCATCTTGGTTGGCATGGTATTACTTATCAAATATTAAATAACAATATTACTGAAGATGTCAATTTCTGTCTAATGTTATTGTAAACTAGTTCTCGGCATTTTTGTGTAGAAAGTGCGTCGCACTTATAGTAGGTATCATTGCATACAATAATCATAAATTTTAAATGTTTTAGTAAAAATATGTACTGCTAGGAATTTAAAATTGAAGATGGAAAATGAAATAAAAGCTGAAGTCACAAGTGACATTTCGTTTCTTTCTGATATTGTCGATTCATCGGATGTTCCAAATCTAAACGAAACCAAGAAAGAATTTTCGCTTTCTGAACCACATTCATATGGTGACTTTGTGGAACATGCTGCTGGTAAGTGATGAAAAAAGCAGAACTGTATTCGCTGGTTGTGTAACAATGATAATTACCCAATTTTATGTCAAAAAATTTGTTTAAAAAATCTGCAAATTCGTTAATTTTGTTTCCAACCAAATTTTCTGTGTACTTGTCACAGGTATTGCTTCTTGGAATTGTCCTGAACAGGTAGCTAACGAATGGACAAGCTGTGGCTCTTCTTTCAAAGGTTTATTTATTTAATCCCTTTATTGTGTACAGCTCACATTTTCCCTTGTTTGGGTTTTTTCTGCAAATTCCCAAGTTTATGGGAAATTTCTAGAGAAATGCATGAAATGCTATTACAGTGGTAACAAGTAGACGCATAAAGGTAGATATCAAAATGCCTAAAGAAAGAGTGAGTTTAAATTGCACGTTACGTCGATTAGTGGAAGGTATAGTGAATGTTTTACTACCGACGGCAAAGTAATTTATTGTCAAAATTGCGCGAAGGACGTATGTTTTTATAAAGTTTATCCCTATGAAATAATAATTTTATATTTCTAAATAGGTCAAATGCCCAAAAAAGGTATCATTTGGATCAGCACATAAAGACCGCCCTACATCAATCGAACAGCAATAAAAAGCGAAACAGTGTTCAGACCTCTTTAAACCAAAGTAGTTTCAATCCAAAAGTCGGTACCTTTTCACTTGATCTGTGCCAAGCGCTATTAGCTGCCAATATACCTTGGCATAAATTAGAATGCAACAAGTTCCGCGAATTTCTCGAAAAATATACAAAAAATCATATACCTCACGAATCCACACTGCGAAAAAACTATCTAGATATATGCTACAAACAAAAAATCGATTTTATTCGTACGGAAATAGGTACTAGTAATATTTGGGCTGCTGTGGATGAAACTACAGACGCGAATGGGCGGGCAATTGCAAAAATGGTAGTGGGAAAATTAGATTCAAATGAACCTGGTTCATCGCATTTGCTTTGCAGTAAACACCCTGGAGACAACAAACAACAATACAGTGTCTCGTTTCATTAACGATTGTTTTCGGTTTATTTGGCCCGAAGGAGGAAGTGATAGAAAAGTAAGATTGCTTTTGACAGACGGTGTTGCCTATATGTTAAAAGCTGGAAGGAATATGAATGTTTTCTATCCGGCTATGTTACATTGCACATGTCTTGTTTATGCCGCAAATTTAGTTGCAGAAACTGTCCACGAGAGATACCCCGACATTAACAAAATTATATCAAGAACAAATAAAGTTTTTCTAAAAGCCCCCCTTCGAAGAAAAATTTATGCAGAAAGAGCCTGTTCTAACAAGATGGGGGACATGGATAGAAGCCGCAGTGTTTTACCATGAAAATTTCCAAGGTATTAAAAGCGTCATTGATAGTTTCGATTCGAGTACTGCTGACTGCATAAAAAAGCCCAAGAAGCATTTAGCAGTTCCACTGTTGAGACGAATTTAGCATACGTTGTTGCTCATTTTAAAATTATTTTAAGAACCATAAAAGAGTTAGAAGCAAAGAAGGAAACACCATATTCTAATATTAGTAAAATTCAAAAATTGCAAGAACAATTAAAGGCAGCTCCAGGAAGAATTGCAAAAATTGTTGCTGCACGACTAGATGCTCTTTTATTGAAAAATCCAGGCTATTCAGATTTACTGCAAATTAGTAAAGTCTTATCTGGTGATTCTAACATAACACCAAATAAAGTTGTAATTTCGGATGTTCCGAATTTTAAGTATGCTCCTGTAACTTCCTGTGATGTGGAGCGGTCATTTTCCGCATACAAACAAATTTTGACGGACAGCAGAAGAAGTTTTACACCAGAAAATTTAGAAAAAGTTCTAATTTGTTATGTTTAACTTTTATTTATTTATGTAGTATTTTTAAGTTTATACAAATATAGTATGTTTCCAAATATCCAGATTGTTTTAATAGGAATATTTTAATACGAGTATCAACCACCCATTTTCAATTTTTTTGTTAAATATAAATATTTGGTGCCTACATTGAATTTTCTTTGCGCCTGTTTCGCTGCCTATTTCAAATGTTCAGTGCCTATTTAGTGACTATAATCTAAATTTTGGTGCCTATTTGCCTGCCTATTTTGAGAGTTTTTAGTGCCTAAAAATACGGGCCTTAGCAATTAGCTAACCAGCATGGGTTAAATTGAGTCAGATTCGTTAAGGTGCTTAGTAATAAATTGTCAGAAAAACTTGCAGCATAATTGTTCCTGCTAACCTTGTTGTTACGCAGCTGGTTTTGAGATTGAGAATTTCTAATCCAGTCTATTAGACTGAGGACTATTAAAATAAAACTGAGGACGATTATCATACGACAACTTCAATAATAAGATTTTTTTAGAGATGCATACGGCATACTTGATCTAATTTTTTAAGTGTATGATTTTGGTGAATATTTTTTTTAAGTTAAACGGCGTATATCCTCAAATACATCCTGCATATACAGTACCATAAGTGTAAAACGCAATAAATATAAGTTTTTTTTATGTTTTAGGAGGAATATATACTGATATGAATTTAAAATTGGAGCTAGACGGTGAAGTAAAAACTGAAGCCACAAGTGAAACCTTAGCAGCTGATGTTGATTACACATCCGATGTACTCCCTCTAAATGAAATAAAGACAGAATTTTCACCTACTGCGCCACACTCTGACGGTGAACTCGTAGAGCGTTTTGTTGGTAAGTGATTAAGGACAGAAAGTGTAATCACAGCTTGTTATGATAGATAGCTTACACCCTGTACATAATTGTTTAATTACGTACAGTATTGGTCATCATTTTTGGACAACTGTGAATTAGGTACCCTGTTTAATCAAAATATTTATTTTGTTCTATTTCATGAAATGCCGATGAAGATCGTAAAAATTATTTTAGCCAAAACTAGTTTTTTAGTAAACAACTCCGAAAAACAATAATTTTGCAGCACACAAAACAATAATGGCAATTTACGTATTTGGTAAAACTGCTGACACTGACGAACAGCACAGATAAGATTTATTTCAACCAAAAACGTATCTAATATTTTTTAAGTAAAAGCAAATAGTTGTTTTACAGCCTACAAAATCAGAACAGCCATTCACGTATTTGGTTAAAATGCTGATGCAAATCAGTGCGCTAGCTGGACTAATTGAAGAGCTTTCGTGGAAAATTTTGTAAAATATTCAGTAGACAATAAAACATATATTTCAGTGACATCAAGTAGCAAAAAAAAGGGGAATTAACCTAAACTGAGGTAGGATTTTTAGGGGCGCCTAATATTTTTCAAAAATCTCAAACTAACTGCGAGTTTTTAAAAAAAGAATGGATATATGTGGGGTTTTGCTCAAAAACCGGATAGCATTTATAGTCAATTTGGTTTTATTAAAAAATATAAACCCATTTCTGCTGAAGCTTACCGTATTTGCAAAAGTGTAATTTTTATAATTATAATTCACCGGCTGTTAGATTTCTAGGAAAACAATCTATATATTAGGGATGCACTGAACGTTTGGTTGGTTTCAGTACTCGGCATGCTCCTTTGAACATTCGATATTTGCCGAAGCAGCACAATGATTCGGTATCGGTCTGGTTTTAGTTATTGTACTGCCTATTCAATAAAATAATTTTTGTCAAACTAACTTCAAACAGGTTTACATATTGTTTTTTAAAAATCTGCTTGCTTCGACTGAGTATTCGGCGCTTCGGCCTAGTTCATGGACGAATGTTCGATATTCGGTTTCTCGGCCCGATGTTGCTTCGGCGCATCCCTACTATATAGGCAATTTTTTGTTCCATCCGTATTTCAAATTTTTATTACAGCTCAGTCAGTTCGTGACATTAGCAAATATGATGCCAACATAGTATTATCATACCTGCTCGGGCCCTAATTTTTCCAAGTACAAAAATATTTGTGAGAGAATTAGTTTTTAGTATTACAAATATTTGTAATTTACATTTCCACAGACACAAACATTTTTTATTATATTATTAATTACTGTATCTATACCCTGTGTCCATAAAGTAACCCCACCCCCCTAACTAACTTTTGAACGACTTAATATTTTACTACAAAATTTGGTGTGCTTTAATGGGAAATTAAATACTATTATTTAGCTCATAATTCAATAATGTATCATTCAAAATGGCGGCTGGGCGCCATTTTGAAATTTTTTTTTAAATCGAAGGGGGGGCCGTGTCACTCGACTCATTTGAAAGGTCTTTTAGTTCTGCGTCTGATACTAGAGTTTCAAAGAAAAATATTTAGCCATAACAAAATGACAAACGTTTGAAGTAAAGAAGTCTATTAAAAAAAACTAAGAATTAAATCAAAAACAAATGAAATTAAGTGTTCGAAATGTTCAGCATTCACTTCTTGGCACATAAAAAATCGGTTATGACAATCCTGCCTTACATTTTCATAAGTTTCTGGAGTGACATTTCTGTAAAAAACGCATTACAGAAGTTTGCAGAAATATCACTCCAGAATCTTATGAAAATGTGAGGCAGGAATGTCATAACCGACTTTTTATGTGCCAAGAAGTGAATGGTGAACATTTCGAACACTTAATTTCATTTGTTTTTGCTTTTAATTCTTAGTTTTTTTTTAATAGACTTCTTTACTTCAAACGTTTGTCATTTTGTTATGGCTAAATATTTTTCTTTGAAACTCTAGTATCAGACGCAGAACTAAAAGACCTTTCAAATGAGGTGTCACTCGACCCCCCTTTCGATTTAAAAAAAAATTTTAAAATGATGCCCAGCCGCCATTTTGAATGATACATTATTTAATTATGAGCTAAAAAATGGTATTTAATTTCCCATTAAAGCACACCAAATTTTTTAGGAAAATATTAAGTCGTTCAAAAGTTAGTTAGGGGGGTGGGGTTACTTTATGGACACAGTGTATAAATAAAAATCAATTGCCGCATGTTTGGTACATCATCACTTGAGAATGGCTCGACCGATGTGGCTCATTTTTTTTTGTTGTGTTCATAATTGGCAGGACAAGGTTGATATGAAAGAAAATTTTGGGAAAATGCACCGGAAAAGTCAGAAAATTCGGAAAATCCAAAAGATGATTTTGTATGAGATTTCGTATGTTTTCGTTTTTGAATGGCTTTTCGAAGAGAAAAATGGAAAAATAAATCGTGGGGCGTAGCCCACTGGTTCTGCTAGTTTATAATATATTAATGTGAACTTCATCGAACTTATCTATTTGTGATTTTTGTTTACACAAAACCTAGCTCGTGCTAATTTATTGTTCTTTTATGTTTATCTAATTTTATTGTAGCAAGTGTTTAATGATTACAGTGAAACATGAAGATAGCAGCATTGAGGTGTTGGATCGCCATATAAAATCAGAAGTTCCCGTTCTGAAATGTGGTATTCTCAGTGGCAATGACAATCTGTACATAAAAGTTGAGCCACTGGTGAGTGAGGAGCTGCAAATAAAAACGGAAGTTGAAGTCGATCAATCTACACACTTTTACTGTGGTTTATGCAACAAAAAATTTGCAAGTAATAACAGTTTAAAACGGCATATACAGATTCATACAGGAGAAAAACGATTTCAATGTAATGTGTGTGACTATAGAAGTATACGGAAGAGTAACTTACAACAACATACGAGAACACATACAGGAGAAAAGCCATTTCAATGCAATATTTGTGATTATAGATGCATACGGAAGAGTATCTTACAACGACATATGAAAATACATACAGGAGAAAAGCCATTTCAATGCAATATTTGTGATTATAGATGCATATGGAAGAGTAACTTAGAACGACATATAAGAACACATGCAGGAGAAAAGCCATTTCAATGCAATATTTGTGATTATAGATGCATACGGAAGAGTACCTTACAGCGACATATGAAAACACATACAGGAAAAAAGCCATTTGAATGCAATATTTGTGATTATAGATGCATACGGAAGAGTAACTTAGAACGACATATGAGAACACATCCAGGAGAAAAGCCATTTCAATGCAATATTTGTGATTATAGATGCATATGGAAGAGTAACTTAGAACGACATATAAGAACACATGCAGGAGAAAAGCCATTTCAATGCAATATTTGTGATTATAGATGCATACGGAAGAGTATCTTACAACGACATATGAAAATACATACAGGAGAAAAGCCATTTCAATGCAATATTTGTGATTATAGATGCATATGGAAGAGTAACTTAGAACGACATATAAGAACACATGCAGGAGAAAAGCCATTTCAATGCAATATTTGTGATTATAGATGCATACGGAAGAGTATCTTACAACGACATATGAAAATACATACAGGAGAAAAGCCATTTCAATGCAATATTTGTGATTATAGATGCATATGGAAGGGTAACTTAGAACGACATATGAGAACACATGCAGGAGAAAAGCCATTTCAATGCAATATTTGTGATTATAGATGCATACGGAAGAGTATCTTACAACGACATATGAAAATACATACAGGAGAAAAGCCATTTCAATGCAATATTTGTGATTATAGATGCATATGGAAGAGTAACTTAGAACGACATATAAGAACACATGCAGGAGAAAAGCCATTTCAATGCAATATTTGTGATTATAGATGCATACGGAAGAGTATCTTACAACGACATATGAAAATACATACAGGAGAAAAGCCATTTCAATGCAATATTTGTGATTATAGATGCATATGGAAGAGTAACTTAGAACGACATATAAGAACACATGCAGGAGAAAAGCCATTTCAATGCAATATTTGTGATTATAGATGCATACGGAAGAGTATCTTACAACGACATATGAAAATACATACAGGAGAAAAGCCATTTCAATGCAATATTTGTGATTATAGATGCATATGGAAGGGTAACTTAGAACGACATATGAGAACACATGCAGGAGAAAAGCCATTTCAATGCAATATTTGTGATTATAGATGCATATGGAAGAGTAACTTAGAACGACATATAAGAACACATGCAGGAGAAAAGCCATTTCAATGCAATATTTGTGATTATAGATGCATACGGAAGAGTATCTTACAACGACATATGAAAATACATACAGGAGAAAAGCCATTTCAATGCAATATTTGTGATTATAGATGCATATGGAAGGGTAACTTAGAACGACATATGAGAACACATGCAGGAGAAAAGCCATTTCAATGCAATATTTGTGATTATAGATGCATATGGAAGAGTAACTTAGAACGACATATAAGAACACATGCAGGAGAAAAGCCATTTCAATGCAATATTTGTGATTATAGATGCATACGGAAGAGTATCTTACAACGACATATGAAAATACATACAGGAGAAAAGCCATTTCAATGCAATATGTGTGATTATAAATGTAGCCAATGGGGTACGCTACAACTACATATCAAAACACATACAGGAAAGCGACCTTTTCAATGCAGTATGTGTGATTATAGATGCATACAGAAGAGTAAGTTGCAAGTACATATGAAAAAACACACAGGAGAAATACCTTTTCAGTGCAGTATATGTGATTGTAAATGTACACAAAAGACTATGCTACAACAACACTTCAAAACACATACAGAAGACAAGGAGTCAGTTTGCAGTTTTTTAAGTTAAGTTTGAAAAACAAATTTGTTAAATATTTGATTATAACAAAATAATGGTCAAGTTTTGTATTAAATTTGTAACAAAGCAGTTTAATTTGAAGTTTTAACCTCCTAGGAAATGGCCGACGTACTTCATTTATTTTTTGTCTGTGAAGCTGCAGTTCTGTATCTAGTAAAACGATATAGATGTCTGTGTTGCTTTAAAAAAACCATACCGGCAATTGTTTCATTCGTTATATTTCATAGCCTACCAATAGTACGGGTTGTAACTTATTGTTATTAGTTATTACTAGTGGGTCCCCCTGCAAAATAATTTGCAATAGCTTACAACCTTATGTTTCTGTAACGAACATTTACCAACGGGTCAGTAACGAACGTGTTGTTGCATCTTACATCGGGGTGGCGCTAATGGTGTCAATGGCGTCTTCTGTCATTCGTATATATTGCAATGATATGGGTGTGCATGTACTCACTAGAAAACAATCCCTAAATGCCTGTAATTCACGCAACTGCAATTATATTTTGTATGAGACTCTTATTAACTCTCTCAGGGTCGTTATTTAGCTATTTAATAAATAAGAAATAGAATAAAACACAAAACAAAAATCAACGTTACAAAAAAGGAAAAGGTTTTATTAAATCGATTTCTAACTGAAGTTTTCAAAAATCAAATAAATTTTACTAGGTGCTATCGTCCTTTAAAAGGAGAACACTTATCTTAATGTTTCCTTGTTGGGATAACCTTCACTCCAACAAACAATGAATGTCCAACTTCTACTTCATTAGACTGCAGGTTCCTCAAGTAACCACAAACACTCGCCTTTAGTTTGAGTCTTCCTCTGGATTGTTTTATGTTATATTAAACTTGATTTTACCACCATCACAATTAGAAAAACTTTTTGGATCGTTTTATGCTTCTTACTCTTCTGGACCTTCCACAATTCGTTGATAATTACTTATATTTTCTTCTTTTATATCCAAAATCACTTTACATTATTTTTAACATCATTTTTACACTTTATTTTTCCAGAGGATCAAAATTCTCTGTCTTTAGACGAGCCGTAACTAATTAAAACAAAATCTCCATCTTTTGTCTTCCTTCTTTGATTCCCATTTTTTTTAACAAACAAGTAAATCTCATGACCATGAGTATTCTTTAATATGTTTGTGAGATTCATTGACATTGGCATCCATAATGACATTTATCGTTGCACAAACAACTAAGTCTAAAAACTTCTTATAAATTAAACCTTTTGAACAAATCTGAACTAAATTATAATTAAAATTAACATAAATAAAAATCGTATCAATCTGATTGTGTTTTTCTTTTCTTTCAGTACAAACAAACCTGACAAATATGAAAATGTAAATTATTAGAATTTATAACAAGAAATTATAGCAAAAATACGCAACCCTGAGTTTAAAAGTTAGAGTATCAAAATCTTACAAGTCTTCATAAATCTCCAAATGTAAATTGAACTGTAGCAAGCATTCCAAAAATTGCCTTCCAGGAACTACAACACCCCATTCAAAACATACACCTCCAAATATCATAGCAATATATTAAAATAATTATTATTGAAAAAATCGACGTAGAATGGAAATATAAAAATGTTTCATGTTCCACCTTTCATTAAAAAAAATGGTCCAAATTGGTGAAGCGGTAGCCGCTTGAGGAACCGGAGAAAAATACCCTTTGAGCTTTTATATATTTATGGATTTTGAATTCGTTTTTGACGTTATTGTCTAAAATTTTGGTATGAAAGTGCTAAAACAAATTAAAACGCTGTAAAGAAACGAAAATTCTATGTCAAACGACACCATAAAACGTATTTAATTTGAAGAACGGAATTTATTTTCCAAGACACTTTTAGTGATTATTATCTTGCTACCAACCGTCCCTGTTTCGTTACTAGCTGTACTTATTGCCTTACTAACTGTTTGTTTCATAATTTATAACCAACAATGCCTGTAACACATACTACATACTAATCTGTTGGTGTTTGTCAGTCATTTTATTGTTTTTGACCAAACCTGAAGTTAATTCCATATACTTTAGTACTAATTTAACTGAAAACGTCTAAATGCTTAAGCTTTAATTGCAAAATTCAACCAAATTACCAAAAATTTATTATTCCTCGGGTTAATGCAACAGCCAAGATTGGTACATTTGTACCTTTTTATGGATTTTCAAGTGCCCATGACTTTCCAAGTATAATTCATAAAAATAATAGAATTGGAATTTTTTGCAAAGTAAATGGGTCTAGGCAAAAATGAAGAAAAGATGAAATATGTGATAATGGAAATCACAGAGAGAGCAACAGGGGCGGAGTTAAATCAAAAATTAATAATCAAATTAAAAGACGATCGCGAAATGACTTGAAGGAAAGAGTGACAGTTATGGTGTTTTTAGGTGTATAAATAAGAGAAAAGGAAGTCTGAATCAAAGAAGTAAAGAATAACCAAAGGAGACCAATGTGCGGGCGCCTTAAATGATGTGTTAAGATCCGTGTCGCGTAATGCCACAATCATACTTTATAAACAGATTCTTGTGGGTCGTGCGTGATGCATAAAGATATGCAAAACAAGACAGAGAGATGAGAGAGGAAAATGTTACGAATAATGTATAGAGGAGGAGGGATGGGCAAGGAGATTGGATGAAGAGTTAATGCAGCTATATGGAGACGCAAACGTAATAAAATCACTGATGTTGAGGTGGTTAGGCCATGTGGAATGATTGCTAGTCGACTAGAGATTCATACAAGACAGACACGTTTTTAGTGCAATATAGGTAATTTCAAATTCCCAAGAAAGGATGGCATACCAACAATATATGAAAACACATACAGGAGAAAGCCTTTACTCTACCTCTATAATCACACACATTGCTATTGCAATGCAGTGTATGTGATTATAGAAGTATAATAAAGGATATGCTACAACAACTTATCAAAACACATACCAGAGAAAAGCCCTTTCGCTGTAATATTTGTAAATATAAATGTAAAAAAAAAGAGAGTGCTACGATGGCACATATTAGGTGTTTATTATTCTCCTTTGCATGTGATTGGTCTGCGCAAAAATTTTTACAGTACAATCGGTGATTTAAAAGTAATTACTGTAAAGTATGATTCTGAAAGATTATTTGTATATCGTAATTACAAAAATTTAGCTCTTATATTTAATTTAAATTTACTATTATTGATTTTAAATATTCTAGTAGAAATTTAATCAGTTTTCAAATCAAAAACAAACCTCTCATTGTTGCAAGAAAGTACCGCCAATAAAAAATATTCTTTGTAAGAGGAGTTTATTTACAAAGTTATCGGTTTTTGAATAACATCAACTTTGTGTATATTTTATTAAAACATACAACAACAAATTTCAACTTATTTACGCCGATTGTTTTCAATATTACCTCAAATTCTCGAGGTGCACTAGTTTAAGAAACCAATATATTAATCAAACTTTGTTTATCCATTATTTCGTGCGATCATTCGACACACGCAAGGCTCAAGTGACGCAGACACCAGAAACGACTTGCAATATCGCCGAATTACTTTTTCTTTTATATATACAGGGTGAATAAAAAGAAAGGAGCATCGATGCTACAGCCTTAAATAATAACTTTACGATAAAAAGTTTCTAACAAAAGTTTCCTATCAAGTTGTTTGCCACAATTTGGAGTTTTTCATTTTTTTTCAATTGTCATTTGTTTTAGCTAGGACGTCATCGACATTTTTTTTAAATGGCAACCTATACATTTTATGGCATGACCAGTTAGTGCTTTTTATTCTCTATACAGCCATGTAAAAATATCATACAGTTGCATAATAAAAATTTCAAGAAAAATCACGATAAACTAGCTATTTTTCTAATTTTGACACGTAACGTGTCACTTTTCAAAATTAATTAAAGTTTCGAAACGTCACACTTTTCATAACCAGTTAGGAAAAGTAAACTATTTCACAACTGGTGAAAAATTTCAACACCAGTTACGAAAAAAAAACAACACAAAATTAAGAAAAATTTAACATTTAATTAATTATAAACATGTATAACACAATTCTTACAGTTAGTTAGGTTAACTCCTGATGATTGGGAAGTTTTATTACTAGAACTTGCTGTAATCTGCGAAACGGAAACGCAATTTGTTTCACCAAGAATATCAGTAGCAATCTTTTTCTTGTTCTCTGTTGAATTTTCTACGTATCCTTCCACTACCGCGTTGGACTTTCAACTCCCATGTCTCTTTATCTTCAAAAGATCGGCCCCAGAGTCGGCCAGCAAAGTGGCCCAAGATCTTCTGAAGCAGTGTCCAGTAAATAAGACAGGATTTGGTAATCCAATAGAGTGAGCAACCATGTTTGGTAGATTACCAAAAGTATTAATTCCAACCGGTTAAACTCCACATTTTCCATTATTATATTTAACGAAAAATCGGTTGTGTTTAACATTTGGTGGACGCAAATTAATGTATTTTCTGATCATCTCGACAAAACTTAATCCATCAAGTCCCCGATTATGATTGCAAACTCACGTATAACTTTTGTCTTTGTATTCGGAATATTAACTCGAAAAGACGACTGTTCGTCCACAACATCTTCAACACGTAGAAAGGTTAACTCAGACTTTCGATATGCACCAGCTATTCCAACGATCATTGCAACCTTTAAAAGATAAATAGGTAATGAAAAGATATTTTAAAAAAGTATAAGCTATTCCCGCTTACCTTTGCCATTAAAAATGTCTTATCATCAGTCTCTAATAAAAACTTGGACATATTCTCTTTCGACAAGACGTTCGACTTTTTAGCGTTGTAGCCGTCTGACCGTCTCTTTAAAAATGCCACCAAACTAGTATATTTCTTAATATCAATATTCCTTTTAAGAGATAGTTCGCTTCGCAACATGGAATAAAGAGTCCACAGTGTGGAAGCTTTTAGAGTCTTCTTTCCCTCGAAATAAGCCAGCAAAATTTTTTCGTTGATATGTTTTACTGTTTTTTCTTCACACCACTTTTCAAATTTTTCGTAAGCCAAATCATATTTTGCTTTTGATTTTATCGGAATCACGGATGATAGTGCATTTTGTGCGGCTTCTTCGATATCACGTGGTATATCTGAACTTGAATCAGACATTTCGGATATTTTGTAACTCGACACACTTCTGTATAAACTTCAAACTGTCAAACAAAATGAGCGTACCTACTTGATTTTCTATACAATTCATAAAATTAATAATTTCCCCGATTTAAAGTTTAAAGAACCTTTCTGTTTACCAAAATTAGAAAAAATCTTGTATGTAACACGTTAGCAAATGCGATTTTGTGTAACTTATGTGATTTTGCGGGAACTCGCTTCGCTCGTCCTGCAAACATCTCACTCGTTACACAAAATGATGCATTTCCTAATTGGTTACATAAATAAATGTTTATCGTGATATTTCTTGAAATTTTTATTATGCAACTGTATGATATTTTTACATGGCTGTATAGAGAATAAAAAGCACTATACTTGTGCCAGCCAGTCAAGTAATACACGTCATAGATCACATGATCAACGAGCAGCAGCGCCGGTATCATAAAACAAAAAAAAAATCCAGAATGTAATTAGTCATTGCAGGTTATTCTTTTACTTTTTTTTATATATTTACTTTTTAAATTTAGTAGACAACAGTAGGTTACTACAAAGCCCATGGATTTTTTTAAATAATTAACAAATTAAATTATACAAATGTATATTTTATAGCAAAACTATTGTTATGTGTCGTTACGTTGGTATTAAATCCAACACGTTTATATTTTGCTGTCAGAAAGTTGTCAGAAATTATTGCAGCTGTCATTAAAGGTTGTTGTTCGTAGTTTTCTCCTTGTGAATAATTTGTTTATTTATTGCTATAAAAAGAGTAATGAATTTGGAAGAGCCGTCTATAATTATCATGGACAATACAAGCTACCACAGTTCCTTGCTAGACAAAACTCCTAATAGCAATTGGAATAAGCCCCAAATTGTCGAGTGGTTGAGGAACCATAATATTGAATGTGATTGTAGCTTATTGAAGATACAGCTGTTGGAGCTAGTTTCATTGTAAGTGCGAAATACACTGAAAGTGTAAAGTAAAACCGTAATTGAATTTATTTTTTAGAAATAAACCTCCAAAAACGTTTATCGCGGATACACTCGCTGAACAATATGGACATAGAGTGCTCCGGCTTCCTCCCTACCATTGTATATTTAATCCAATCGAAAATGTATGGGGGATGGCTAAAAGATTCTATAACGATCATGTTGGAAGAGACGGAGGTGGCATGGAAAAAGCAGTGGATATGTGGAAAGAAGCGCTAAGTACCGTAACCCCCCAAAAGTGGAAACATTGTATTGATCATGCTGAAAAGGAAATAAAATCATGGTGGGAAAGAGAAAAGATATTTGACACACATGACATAGCTCCAATAATTATTCATTTAAGCACAGATTCTGAATCCTCCGACAGTGAATACGATAGTGACGAAACATAATTCGCTATAGTAGTGCGTAAACACCTGAACTTGCAAGCACTGTCCAAAACTAAACATTGTTACCTAAATATGGAAATCTTTTTATCACAGAATGCACTCTACTTTATTTTTAACTAATTATGTATAACAACAAGTGTCTCTGCACCGTTACAACCAATAAATATTAACTTCTACAACTAGAGTATGTTTTTATATTAATAATTATTAGCTGCTGCGGTTTCTACTTGCTTTATATTAAATTAAAATGTCAATATTTGAGGTTACGTCGTTTGTTTGTTGTTCCACTTTAAACTGTTTCAATATAAATATACACATACAAGGTTCTGACGTCATCAAATTTATATATGACGTGCATTACCTGATTGTCTGGCTATACTATAACTGGTCATGCCACAAAAAGTATAGGTTGCCATTTATAAAAAATGTCGATGACGTCAAAGCTAAAACATATGACAATTGAAAACAAAATAAAAAACGCCAAATTGTGGCAAAAACTTGATAGGAAACTTTTGTTAGAAACTTTTTTTCGTAAAGTTACTATTTAAGGCTGTGGCATCGATGTTCCTTACTGTTTATTCACCCTGTATATGAAATACTAACGGGTGTCCAGAAAGTCTTTCAGTCCTGGGCGGCTATGGATTGTTTAACGTATGTCTTTGGATATGCAGAAAGTAAATAATTCCCTGGCATGTAAACATGCCGAAATACGTATAAGGTTAAAATAAATAGATATTGTTAAAGTAATTAAGTATTTTATATACAGATACTCATTAATTCAAAATAAAAACCTTTTAATTTAAATTGACTTTGACTTATGTCAAATAAATTACTTAGATATGACTGAATAAAAGACATGCGTTTGTGTCGTAAGGCAGATAGATTGTTTATAACAGTATTGTTAATAAATTCTGTTTAGGTTAGTTCTACGTAGTAAAATGATATTTTTTGCAAAACAAAATTTTCGCTATTTACTATCATCTTCCAACTGCCTGAATATTTCTTTAAATTTTCATGCAAGATGCAGCTATGATAGCATTGTTATTAATCTATCAATTCGACAGTTCTGTTGGTATTAAATTAAATAAGTTTTTAATTTTAACTTACGAATATCACCAATCTCGGAAATAAATTTAGTCGAGTTAAGATAGTAGATGGTATAGTTCTTGTAATCTGTTCCACGACGGAGCGCGCCACTTTCTATAACATGCAAATTGTTATAGTGTACATACGAATTTCTGATACATACAAATTCCTATAGTATACGCATTTTAACGATTTAGCACTTTCTTTGCGATACTAATTCTTTGGTATATAAATGTTATTTGCATAAAATTTGTTTTATATTACGAATGTTAATATTTCCTCCTAATTACGCTTTACAATTGTTCATGAATTACGCTTTTTTATGGTATACAAATTTTTGTTACACTAATTAAGGACTTGTACAATTTTTAGTTGTTAATTTATTCTTGTGATATGTGAATGTTTATGGTTTACAAATTATTAAGTTTATCGCTGTATCATATACCCTCAACCTAAAATAAGTAATAAAGTAGGAATAAGTCTAATTTCAAAAAACAAATATAACACAAATAAATTCGTAGAACTAAAAGTTAAATAATTACTTACTTTACTTAATCCAGACGCATGTTGTACCTTTCGGTGTAGGCGTAATTGGGCTAGATTGCCTCGGGCTCTCTTCTCCATATTTCTTTCCATCCCCGTCGGTCACCTGCCAACTGGGTTACTTCACTCCAATTTACCCCTCTACTTTGTGCTGCTTCTTTTACCTCTTCCTGCCACTCTTTTCTCGGTCTTCCTATTTTTCTTTTTCCTTTTCTTGCCTCGTATGCTCTTTTCGGTAGCCTTGAACTCTCCATCCTTACTACGTGCCCCAACCATCTCAACTGATTTTGTTGTATTCTGTGTGTTACCGGTTTGACTTTGAGATTTTGTCTGTGTACTTTGTTCCTAATTCTGTCCAGCTTGGTCCTGCCTTCTATTTTTCTCAGAAATCTCATCTCCATGCTTGTTATCCTACTTTGGTGTTTGTCTGTAGTTGTCCACGACTCACTCGAATATGTTAGCACCGGCACTGCAACTTTCCTATTGATTTCCACCTTTGTCTGTTTGGGTATTTCTTTCTTTTTTAAGAATGTTTTCTTTATCGCATTGTATAACCGTCCTGTTGCCCCTATTCTTTGGTCGATCTCACTATCGATTTTGCTATCTTCTTGCATTATTACTCCTAGGTATTTGTATTTTTCCACTTGTTCCAATTTTGTATCACCTATCTTTATGTTGTGTTTCACTTGCTTTGCACTTATGACCATTGTTTTGCTTTTTTCTTTGTTTATTATCATACCCATGTTTTGCAATTCCGTTGTGTATACATTTACGTTGTGTTGCAGCTCTCTCTCGTTTGTACCGAGTATAGCCATGTCATCGGCGTATGCTAGTTTGGTTATTTGAATCCTCTGCATTTTCCAGTAACCTATTGTGAGTGGACTAGTTGCTTTTTTACATTGTTTAATTACCTCGTCTAGTACTACAGCAAAAAGAAGCGGGCTCAACACACATCCTTGTGTCATTCCTGTTTTAATCTCAAACGCATCCGACTCTTGATTGTTACATCTCACGTAACTTCTGCAACACTGGTACAGAGCCTTGACTGCGTATATCAGGTCTTTCTCTACTCCTCTTTTTTCTAGGCACCTCCAAACGTCCTCCCTTTCTACTTTATCGAAAAAATTTTTCTAGATCTATATAACATATGTGCACTTGTTTACTTGTCGCTATCGTTTTTTCGCCCATTTGTCTCTAGGTGAATAATAGGTCTTGGGTACTTCTTCCCATCCTAAAGCCGCACTGCGTTTCTTCCAGATTTTCCCTTAATTTTTGTTCTAGGACCCTTGCGTATAATTTACCGGGTGTGAGATGCCTCTAAAATTTCCACATTCTCTTACGTCTCCTTTCTTGTGTATGGGTGCTATTATTCCTACTTGCCAATCACGGGGCGTACACCCTTCTTTTATGCACGTATTTATTACTGTTACTTCCTTAGTTTGTTTTCCCGCTTGCTTGGCCATTTCTGGTGTAATCATGTCCTGGGCCTGCTGACTTTCCAAGTTTCATTTTTGTTATTGCATTTTCTAGTTCCATCATTGTCACATTTATTGTTTCGTTTCTTTCACTTCCTTGTAATTTGTTTTGCTTTCGCTTGTCTTGTCTTGCTCTATTTCTCCGCCATTTAGGAGTTCCATGAAGTATCTTCTCCATCTTTCTATTATTTCTTGTTCTTCATTTAACACTTTCCCTTGTACGTCCTTGATGTTCTTCATTTACACTTCTTTTCCGTAGCATCTGTTTAGTTACTCCCTAGAATAATTTGTGGTTCTCTGAGTATGCATTTTTCATGGTATTTCCAAATTTTATCCAAGAATTTTCTTTTGCTTCCTTTATTTTTTCCTTGACCGCTGTTCTGATGTTTTTATATTCTTCATAATCTTTGTGGTTTCTTGTCTGAAGATATTTTTTCCATTTAATTTCCTTATTTTTTACTATTTTCTTAATATCTTCTATCCACCATGGCGTTTTCGTTACATATTTATTGCTTACTTTCGATGTGCCGAACGCTTCTTTTGCTGCATTAATTATATTTCTTTTAAGACTTTCCCGTCTTTCCTCTACCGTTCCTCCTTGCACCACTTTAGTTTCTAGTATTTTCCTGTACTTTTCGGCTATCCCATGTTTATTAAATTTGTGATTGTTTATTCTTCTTTTTACTGCCTTCTTTTGTTCTTCCTTGACTATCTCTTGTTGCAGTTTCCATTCTAATATTAGCAGATAGTGGTGTCGCTACCGATCTCCATCTCCGGCTTTACAATCACATCTTTTATCACCCTCCATAGTCCTCTTTGGACCAAAAAGTAATCTATTATTGATTTTGTACCTCTGCGTGGTCTTCCCGTGTGTATTTGTACTTGTCACTATGTGTGAATTCAGTGTTTGCTACTACTAGGTCGTTTGTTTGGCATAATTCTAGTATTTTTTTCCCGTTTGAGTTCTGCACTTCTTCGCCTTGTTTTCCTAGGTGTTCCTCTATACTCCTGTTATTTTTTCCTACCTACCCTTCCATTGAGGGCTCCCATTATTATGATTTTGTTTGCCGCGTTGTCTACCTCGTCTTTTAGTTCTTCATAGAACTTGTTTTTGATCTGTACATCTTCATCTTCATTTGGGCCGTACGCAACTATTATTGTAATTGGTTGTTTCCCAAACTTCATGTCTATTTTCATAATCCACTCGCTCTTATATTGCACCTCGACTATGTTATTTATTTTGTCCTCTCTGATTATGAATCCTACCCCTGCTTGTGCGTGTACTTCTTGTTCTACTCCGACTGTGTACATCCAGTACCCTCTGTGTATTCTTTTCAATCCTTTTCCTTTCATGTTTGTCTCTGTTATCCCCAAATAATCCACGTCTGCTTTTATCATTTCTTCTACTATCTCTACTTCTTTTCCCTTACTTCTTCTCGCGTTCCAAGTCCCTATTTTCATTACTATTTTGTCTTGTGTTGCCAATTTTTCCGTTTTCCGAGTCCTTTTCCTCGCCAGGTTCACCTTTTGTTCATCTGCCGTTTGTGTTCTTACTTTTTTGCGAAGCGGACATCATTCTGTTCCACCTCCACGTCTCCGTTTTCTTCTGGGACCCATTTGTACTCTTTGTCGTTTATATAGATTTTCTGGTAGCTTACTTTTGTTTTATTTCCTTTCTCGATTTCTCCTGTGGCTATATTTTTTATTGTATTTTCCTTTCTTCTTTGGTCATATCGCTTTCAATAAACATTTTTCTTCCCTTGAGTTTGTTCTTGTCCTTCATTACCTCTATTTTCTTGTCGAGGTTTTCCAGTTTGGCTACTAGCATGGACTTTCCACATTCGTTGTTGATTTTATAGGCCTCCTTTACGGCTAATTCGACCTTTAGTTCTTTTCTTATAAACTCTTCCACTTTTGTTTCTGTATTTGAGCCTTTGGTCTCGTACCCGTTAATTACTATGTTGTTTCTACGTTTATCTTTCTCCTATCTCTCTAGTGCTTTTTCTAGCACCTCTACTTTCTTTATCAGTTGCTGATCTTTTTTCCCATTTTTCGCCTCTTCTTTTCATTTCCTCTCTCAAGTTTCTTATCTGTCAAGTTCTTCTTTAGCTCCTCGGCCATTTTCTCCATCACTTTTTGATTTCTTCCATGTCTTGTTCTTTAGTCCCTTCCCTTTTGTGGTAGACTGGAGATCTTATCATCTTGTTGTTGTCCCTTGTAATTTCTGCATCTTCTTCTTCGCTCTCTACTGTATCTCTTTCTCTTTTCCGTTGATTTTCTTGCTTTTTACTTCGTTTCACCACTTGATTTTCACTCATTCGCCCCTTATTTTCCCGATCTAAACGCTTTTTGTATAACACCGTCCACTACGTTAGTTTATCGCGTCCGCAACCTGCACTTTTGCGATAGCCACGCGTGTTGGCCTTTATCTATCGCGTTCGGCTTGCCCGGCACTCTAGCCTTTATTCACTCTGTTCACTGGTAAATTCCTTAATACACACTTTTCTTTGATAATTACTTATCACTTACTCAGTTCAAGAAGTACCTCTTTGCTTACCATCCCTTATCTTCACTTTTGTTGCTGATCGCTGCGCTACAAACCACTAAATATAGAGAATTTGCCAGAGCTTGCGATTCGCGTGTATCTTTCTCGAACGTTAACACCTGACGTCAAATTATCATATTAATGAAAATGTTATATTATGGTGTTCTTTTGATATGAAAAATACATTTTGTTAATGGAAATTGATGCACTTCTTTGATGAAATAGACAATTTTAACTCGTTTGAATTTAAATGAATTCGTAATAACGTTTTATGTATGAGATGGCAAAACGGCGTTCCCTATTAACTTATCAAAATATGACTCGAAAAGTGTAAACAGTTATTCAGAAAATAACTTGTTGGCAGATTTTGCCCCTGATAGCAGCTGGAAAAAGTGCGAGTGGAAATGTTGAAAATTTATTTTGTAGTTAAAATATTGTTGATTTACAGTAAAACAAATTTGTATACTTGTATTTGTTTTAATAATTAGCTAATAAAAAAAACGTTTTTAGGTCGTTATTTTTTTACAATAAAATTTAATTATGATAAATGCTTGTTCTTATGATGTTATAGGTGTAATAAATACATATAATAATATAGTTTAAAAATAAGTATGTAAGTATCAATTTTTCAAAATCGTTTAAGTTCAGTGTAAAACTATAACTTACAAGATACAGAGAGTGCTATACTTTTACGATGTTATACAAAATAACACATTTGTACAAAATCAGGATAACAATAATAACAATTCACAGATTTTAACCAGCTAGGTAACACGAACCAGACTAGTATATTACTGTTATGTTGGTAATGTAGTAGTTTTCTGAAGAAGGTTTTAAAATAAAAACCAGAAATGCGGTGTTGGGCAAGACAAATTATATTTGTATCTAGATCCAAACACATAAAAAGTGTACCCAGTAAGAGATATGAACGTTGATCTTTCTTACAAACAAAATCGAGACACAAATATTACATTTAAAAGGTTTTTCACCTGTATGAGTTTTCATGTGTGTTTGTAGGGCACTCTTCTGTATACATTGATAATCAAAATCATTACATTTGAAAGTTTTCATATGTGTACCTTTCTGTGTGCGTGTATAATCATTAATATCATTAATAATCATTAAAAACTTGCGATACTTGGTTTGGAACAGCCTGAAGAGTTCTGAAGTTGCGTACAAACACTGCCGAAAGACACGTCTCTTATTGTAGATTTTCATTACTACCATTATAGTTCGTATGTTGTAAACAAATTTTTCATGTATCAGTTAAGAGTTCTCAAACCGAATGTTCTCTTCTCTTTTAACGGTTAGGTTACTAATTTTTGCTGCGCTGCCAGAATACAAATGGTGTGATTATCATTGAACGATCGTGCTTTCGCAAGTAACAGTTTCTAAAGTATAGAAAAAGCAAGAAGATGCAATTATATAGTATTTGCGAATTGTTTTGGTTTTTTATTTGTTCAGATATAAGTACAATAGTGTGTGTACACGCCATTCGATTCGGACGTGTTTTCACCTCGCTCCCACTGAAAAAAATGTATTAGTTTCTCCAACAAAAATAACTTTGCTACCTTGTATTTGTAACAGTTGCAATATTTTTTGTAATAAAAGCATACATTTTTGCTGTTATTACAAATCAAAACCAATAGCTGCAAACTCGCATTAGTTACATAGACAAATATTATTTGCAACGGTATTTCTGTTAATACAACAAATAAATTTGCTCAGACCAACAAGGTATGAGGCGCGCGCCGTTCAAAACAAAACTATAACAGGTGGGGCAAAACAATGCATTCTGTTTACAAGATTATGAATTTTGGGCGATCATAAAAGAAGAGTTAAACACTAGGTGTAAACCAAATTCCATTTTTTTTTATTTTATAAAACAACTGAACAGCACATGTGAACTTTCGATACATTTATTTTTTGCAACAAAAATTTGAAATTTGGTACTCATAATGTTTAATTTTTTTTGTGGCCATCTACAATACAATTCCACATCGATATCTCAAATTCAGCCAATGGAAAGATTTAAACAGAATACTTTTTTTTTGTCACACCCGGTATTTTACAAACACATAAATATTTATTTAAAAATAACACATATATGTTAAAAAAACATATATATTTTTAAAATAGTATTGTCTTTAACAACCGTGTCTACTTCGTATCGGTGCATTCCTATTGAGGACGCATTCAGTTAGCACTTTTTTAACAATAGGCCGTAATGGCACAGGTGTTTATGCGGGTGTATATGGTTGTACTGCTTTTTACTGCATAAATAGTTGAGGTTCGAATCTAGGTTGGGGCCAAATTTTTTTTAAATTTTATACTGCCTTTAAAAAAAAATGTTGGTTTTTACTGTTTACGCAAGGTTTAGATTAATAGCAGTTATATTTTTAAAGAAAAAATACGAAAAAGTTGCAATCACTCACTGCTTGACGGCATACTAACTGCGCAAGTTCGACCGTGCATGTATGTTAGTGTGTTTTGACTAACATGCATAAGTTAATGACGAAGCGAATAATTGGGTTCTAAAAACAACCATATTGATAGCAGGTAGCAAATATATTTGCTAAGGTTGCAATTTCTTAACGGCTTTTTCATTTCATGGTAAGAAGCGAACAGAGTTAGTCGGTGATTTGTGCGTATTTAAGTTTTTTTAGTTCAACATGAGTGTTAGTGATTTATTGCAAGAATGAAAGTTCGAGGACTTGATCCCAGTTTTTGAAGGTACGTACGAGTAAATTCGCAGTAGTTACAGAATTTATTTCAACAACCACCACTAATATTGATTAAATGGTGTAAAACTTATTACACGTTGAAGCCATGTTAAACCTATAAAGAAAACACACGATTTTCTTTTAATGATGATTTATTTCCACAGTTGATTAAAATGCGAAATTTAACAATTACCCACTCACGTATTAAATTTTCAATACAGGTGCAAGTAGATAAAGTATGACGTGAAAGCATTCCTCAAATTATTTAGCTCAAGAGTTAATGTTACATAATAGCTTACACAAATATCAGTAAAAAAATTAGAATAACATTAAAGAAACATTGATTTTTGTTAGCTGTCTCAGATTTGTTATTAATTGTGTTAGTTATGACTTATGTGAACAGATAATTATATTGCATGGTTTCAGGATAACAGTAGACACATTTCAAGGCATTTAAAGTAGCATAGTCCAAATGTTCCCAACAGAAATCAGGGTAAGGTTGTTTAAGAAAATGAGTAAAGTTCTCCAAATAAATTATATTTATTTTTATAGGAGATCTATTTTGCTATAAATATAAAAAATATTCAAGGAAAAATTCACAAAACAGGGACAGGAAAATTGTTCAGGAAGTATTACAATATGCGCAGACAGTTTAAAAAAACGGGATTACTAGCCATTAATAATGAATCCCCTGATGTTAATTTTGATGGTGGTGATAATGGGGGTATGTTATGTTTAATGATAAGGGAGGTATTGTATTTTAAGCGCCGACTTTGATTATAGATGAAGAACAAAACGATGCTCTCACGTGGCTACGGAATAGTACTGACCCCTGGTCTCGAGTCCAAAAATTTTGGAATGCTACATTTTGTTTGCGTAACAAGCATTTAACAAATGAAGAAGGTTCCGTGCAATCTTACATGGGTTTGTATCCGGCCCTGAAGCACAGGCTGGGGTATACTTTGCTGGAACAGGATTTTAACAAATTATACCCGGACAGCGAACTAAAATTATATTCCAATTGGCAGACATTTTCCGAAAATATAGTTAGATGCGCGAAAACTTTAAAAGATAAAACGATCAGCCAAAGACTGGCTGAAATTCAAAACGATACTAGAGAGGGTAATGACAATACATTTAGTATTAATCTTATTGATTTAGCCCATTTTTAAAATTTAATATAGATGGGAAAACCAACAGCATATTATTTCTTCTTCCATACTTGATGAAGCCTGTGGCAATTAAGAAGAAAGTCGGTGGGTATTGGAAACCCTCGAAACTAGAAGTGCAAGAAGGTTTTATTATTCATCCAAACTCTAAAGGTAACTTTATCATGCCTTACTTTTAGAATTATAAAATTTTTAATTTACCCAGTTCAAAAATCATTAAATGTTTACTATTTGTTATTATATTTGGCAAGTTTGTTTACGTTATGCTATTTAATTCCCCTTTACAAGTGATCAAAAAGTAATCCAATCGCGGGCGGTTTTGTTAAAAATATGGTTCGTCCTAGATTGAGTGATACTTTGGTATCTTGGTAAAGTGACATTTAAATGTGTATGCACTAGTAGCACTATTAGACATACATTTTTTTTCGAAGTCTACCTGTGATTGGATTTCTTTTTGATGGCTTATGTTTCTCTGCTTTGGTATGGTTTAAAAAAGAAATTAATGTAAAACTTTATATTTTTAAACATTTTTATATGTTTTTATGTTCTGTTTCTGTTACCAGTTAATGCGTATTGTATATATATTTTTTATTGTGTATGTTTATTCACTTAATAAAAAAATTATGTCGATATTAGGTTGTTATTTCTAAAAAAAACACCCTGTATATTTATAACAAATATATTAGCGTGTGAACAAATGTATTTACTTCCTGTAGGAAATCATACTTGCTACAACAAAATAAAAATTAGTTACATAAACGAAACTAATTTGTTCAGAAAGGCAATGTATTGTTTATTATAAACAATATGTTTTAGTTGTTTCAACAAATAAAATTGCTGCTGAAGCATGAACAAATAAGTTGCACTTGCTAATATTTTTGTAATCAAAACAAACGTATTTACTTCCTGTAGCATAATCATATTTGCTACAACAAAATAAAAATTAGTTACATAAATGAAACAAATTTGTTCAGAAAGTCAATGTATTGCTTACTATAAACAATATGTTTTAGTTGTTCAACAAATAAAATTGCTGCTGAAGCATAAACAAATTAGTTGCACTTACTAATATTTTTGTAATCAAAGCAAATATTAAACCAGCAAAAATTATTAGCTTTGACAGCAAATATTTTAACTGGGGCTATTTTCACTAAAATTTTTTGTTGTGGTAGCTAATTTTTGGTTACCTCGACAAATATTTTTTTTCAGTGCCTAAACAAATTACTAATAAACTATGTATGTACAACTTAATACGAATTGCAAATCTCAAACTAATTGAAGTGCGAAAAGAACTTCAAAAACGAGGTTTGTCTGTTTGTGGTAACAAATGTAATCTCGTGTTAAGGCTAAAAACGGAACTTGGTTCCAGCTTTTTACCAGCGGACGATAACTCTCCTACGTCGCACATATGCCATTCAATTGTTAATGTTAACTTAAAAAGTGATTTAAAAAAAACTATCAGTGCAAAATTTTAAAAATAATAAGAAACCTGGTGCACCCAGCATCAGTAATAATAAATACTACTTTTCACTCACAAACAAAATACAAATTCTCGAAGAAAAATTGTTTTTTTAGCCAGCTGTAATACTACGTTTAAGAAAGCTCTTGATAAATCGAAACATCTTAATAAATATAAACTTTTTAATGTTGTTCAAAAACAAACGGACTCTATCAATATTGAAATCAACCGCGAAAAATATGAGGAAAAAACTCCCGTATTATCAAAAATTGATAAAAATGTCCCCACGTCCCCTAAACATCTGGGCAAGATTTTAATACTGGGTGATAGTCACGGTCGTGATGCATCTCGTTATTTTTCTAAATTTGTTAAAATTGGATATGAAGTGCTAAATATATTTAAGCCCAATGGGAAATGATTTTGTGCTTATTATTGGAGGTAGCAATAACATAATTAAAGGTTCTAGTATCAAATCAGGTACTATAAACGATATGGTACTCCGACTAAATTACACAAATGTAGTTTTTATAACTGTGCCTTATTGGAGAAACAAATTTATCTATAATAAACTGGTGAGTGAATTTAACAGTAATTTAATTTGGGAAACTGAAAGTGCAACAAACTGTAAAGTGATAGATATCAACGCAATAGTAGAAAATTGTAATTTCACACGTCATGGGTTACACTTGAACAATAATGGTAAACATAAACTTTGACACTCTATTGCATCAGTGATAAACGATTTCTTGTTTTACGAAAACTCAGACTATCTGCGGAAAATGTACATAAACAAAGACAACTTAATTTACATTAATGCCTCGGCTTCTGAGCCTGCACCACCCAACATTGAATCCATCGAAATTTTCAACAGCACGCCACTGTATCCTCGCCTATCTGAACTGCAATTGGATTTTTAGAACGTTCCAACGACAGACTACAACTAAATTATAATTTTAAGCTACTGGTGCAAAAAATTCGTGGTATCCAAAATAATCTTAACGATTTATATGTTTTCCTATCGGCAACAAATTTTCCTGAGATGCTATATTTAACCGTTGATTGAGGAATTCCCTCAATCAACGGTTTAACTGAGCATTGGTTACGCCCGCGCCCCCTGAAAACTGTTATTTAAATCACTACACTATACGCTCAATATACACTCGAAATAAATTTAAACGAGGTGGTTCACTAATTCTGCTAAAACATGATGTAGAATTTAACATTGTGGATAACGAAATTAAGACAAACTAGCTCCACCCATGGACTACGCCCTGCGGTGTTTTTGTTTGGTAACTTTAAAGTATGATCATCTCAGACAGGAACTAGTTTTTGAATTATCTATAATAGAACTTTGTAAACCCAAAATACTTGTTATATGTATCTATAGGTCTCCGCTCAGCAATGTTGGTATTTTTCTAAGCAAGCTAGATGAATTAGTCGGGCATTTGCCGGTTAGTTCCAGTATTGTTTTGTGCGGGGGTTTTAACATAAATTACACCGACCACAACTCGGATACTGTCAATTTAAAGAACTTATTTCGCTCTTACAATTTACACATGCACATAATGTCGTTTACTAGAGTTACTAAATTTTCTGCGACCATTATAGACTACGTTGTTTCTAATCTAGATCGAGAATCAATTGTCACAACAGTTATTACAACTGGGCTATCGGACCATGAGGCACTTCTTGCTGTTTTTCCTCAACAATATCCGAAGCGTAAACCTGTTCGAAAAGTTATGACCCGTTCGTTCAGTAACAAAAATTTTAATACATTCAACAAAATTGGGATTTTATCAATTCACCTGCAACGATAGATTATAAATTTGAACTGTTCTTGACGCGATTAACTATCGCACCCCTACTGAAAATATATATAGAAACCTCATATACCCTTATAATGTTTCTATCAGGCTATATGTGGTGTTATGCGGTTTTTGAAAACAAGCGGTTCATTATGTATGTGGTTTTAAGAGGCAACTGAGATGATTTTCAGTAGGGACATGACTCGGCTTTCCCTCTTAAGCCACTAAAAACATTTCACAATAGAGACTGGGTTACGAAAGCAATACGTACTTCCTCTAAAAATAAACGTTGTCTTTATTATTATTCAAAATATACTGATAGCAGGAATTTTATAAATTATTTTAATGCACACAAAAAAAGTTTGTCCAAAACTATTAAATTGGCCAAATTTCTATCTTTTAATAAATTACTTAACGATTCTACTAATAAGGCTAAAACTACTTGGAACACTGTAAATAAAATTCTTGGTAAAACTTATCAGTTTAAAAATTCTTCCATAAACCTCAAATCTAGTGATGGTACTGTAATTAGCAACCAAACCGAAGTTGCGGATCTGTTTAACAACCATTTTGCGACGATTGCTGAAAAGACTATAAGTAATCTAAAACCTAATCAACATTATGCTGAATATTTGTGTAAATTCAAAAATCAACAAAAACCATAATGTTATCGCAATGTTATGCGATTCGCCTAAAGCTTTCGACTGTGTTCATCACGACCGACTTTTAACAAAGATGGAAAACTACGGTTTTAGAGATGTAACCTTACAGTGGTTTACTTCTTACCTAAAGAATAGACGGCAGCAAGTTCGAGTTGACAATCTATACCACTCAAGTACATTACCAGTTAATATCGGAGTACCACAAGGCTCAGTTCTCGGGCCCACGTTGTTATTAATATACATTAATGATCTGCCGGTGATACCAATTACGGGCAAAATAATCTTACTTTCCGTTGACACGAGTATTACGTGGTCAAATCCAACTGCTTTAACACTCAAAAAAAACATTTGTGACGAAATCAAAATAGTTAAAAATTGGTTTGACAGTAATGGGCTAGCCTGGAATATACAAAAAACGAAGTTCTCACAATTTTCCCTTTCTCACTTATATTGCACTCCTCGATTTAATATAAAAACTATTGTTACCTCAGCGCACAATGCACCCAATGCACTGCAGACAGCGTTGACAGAATCAGCGAAATGTCAAGTCACGTGATGCATTAGTTCCAATAATGACACGCGACGTTATTGTAGATGGCGCCCCAAGTGACGCGCGTATAGCCGACCTTCATATACATATATTATAAATTAAAATCCATCTCTATCCATACATATATAAAAGCACAAAGGGTTTTTTATCTCCGGTTCCTCCAGCGGCTACCGCTTCACCAATTTGAACCATTTTTTTTAAATGAAAGGTCTCTATCCACAGATGGAACATGAAACATTTTTATATTTTTATTCTACGTCGATTTTTTAATAATAATTATTTTAATTTATAATATATATGAAGGTCGGCTAGACGCGCGTCACTTGGGGCGCCATCTACAATAACGTCGCGTGTCATTATTGGAACTAATGCATCACGTGACTTGACATTTCGCCAGTTCTGTCAACGCTGTCTGTCAGTGCATTGTGCGCTGGGGCAACACTAGTAATTATTATTGAAAAAATCGACGTAGAATAAAAATATAAAAATGTTTCATGTTCCACCTTTCATTTAAAAAAAAATGGTCCAAATTGGTGAAGCGGTAGCCGCTTCAGGAACCGGAGAAATGTATGTATGGATGGATAGGCGACGAAAATATTCCATTTGATGAATCAGCTTCATTTCTAGGTATATTTATTCAGAATAATTTAAAATGGAACCGGCACATATCTGAATTAAGCACAAAACTTGCGTCCCCTAATTTCGCTTTACGGGTAATCCGTTTCGAGTTGGGTCTCCAAGCAGCACGTCTCTTTTACGTTACGGCATATCTTTTTGGGCGTTTACTTCTATGCATAATTTTTCGACTATCTTTAATCTTCAGAAGCGGAGTATAAGAATCTTAGAATAATGCTCACAGTCAGCATCTTGCAGACCTCTCTTTAAAACAATACGAATTACACACCCTTGCTGGTATTTTAATACTGGAGGCTGCTACTTTAGTATGTACACAAAAAACCAAAATTGTTAGAAGAATCAAAATATAAGGCTACAACAAGTATTAAAATGCGTAATATCAGAGATCTCAACCCCGAATTTCCTCGAACGACGTACTTTTTAGACTCATTCTCGTATAAAAGCGTTATTCTATACAATCAATCACTTGCCTCATAAAGTTAAAGCAGTTCGTAACGCGTTTAAATTTAGAAAAGAGCTAAATAAGTTATTATACAACTAATGAGTATCTGTATATAAAATACTTAATCACTTTAACAATTTCTATTTATTTAAACCTTATACGTATTTCAGCATGTTAACATGCCATTGTCAAAGGTTATACAACTATTTATTTTATACTGTAGACGAGTACCTATTTGAGTTGTGCTTGGCTTGCAGTTCTCTAGCTGATTTATTTTATATTTTATAATATTTATCTTATATTTGTTTTATATTTAAGTGTTTGGGTTTTGTTTTTATTTTATTTATACACGTAATATTCTATACCTTGTAGGTTTTTATGAATAAATTTTGATTGATTGATAAAAATGTTCGAATTTCTCACATTAAATTGTTTATTTTCACAGATTAGAGCAAACATTAATAAGATATATTTGTTTTAATAAATTATCTTACAGCAAATAGATGTAAAATAAATTTAGAAATTGTAGTTTTCATGTTGTAATTTATTATTATTGTTATTATTACTGATAAATAATAAGAGTGGAGGACAAGTCCTATGATTATTTAAAAAAAAGTGTGTCAAAACAAAATACAATCCGTAAGATATAAGATCTTCCCCGTGAACGAGTTGCAAGCCGAAACACTTGAAAAAGAAGACCTACAGGTGGTTTTGAACTTTAGTGAATGATTGTGTAGTCTTGTGTCCATATTAAGAATGAGCAAATAGGAGAGATTTATTGAACACATGTTGTTAACGATGTAAAACCACTGTATCAGATCACCAGGTCTTTTTCTTTTTCCAAGAGAAGTCAAATAGAACTAATTCAGTCTTTGTTCGTAGAAAAGGAAATGAAAAGCTATGGGAAATGATTGTAATAACTTGTCGTTGCACGTTTTTCAGTAATTCAATGTTAAATGTCGAACTGGCCTTCTTGACAATTGTCATGAGTTGACCAGGAAAATTAAATTTGTTAATTTCTAGGAAATAAAAACGCAAGTGGATAAGATATAATCCTGCAGAACTTTAAATAGGTGTAAATTAATTAGTACCTATTAAAATAATGCCAATGCTGCTTATTATTTTGTTCAAGCTTCTAATAAACAATTATATACAGTAATAGTTTATGCAACAATTAGAATCGCATTTTATTAATAACCATTAGTAACTTTTACAACTTCTGGTAATATAAAGCCAATTCCATACTGACTCATCCTGTACCAGAAATAGTTCAAATGACCATCTACGATTGCCGAAGTGGGGATAATAAATATAACTAGCTAACCTACAAAGAGGATGTAACTAAGAGAGGCAAAGTTCCGTAAGAAACTGTTGGCAGCAACTGCACTAAAGCGAAACCATGGGCGGGGGGCCGAACTAAACACGCATTTTGGCGCCACTTTCAAATTTAAAATATTTTAGTTTATAAATTATATGTGATTATTCTGTTTAACTGAATGTATGTAATGCTGCATATGTAATTACACATTTGCAGTATTACATTTTCATTCAGTTAGAAAAACTAATCGTTGGCAACCAATTTTATCAAATAAAAAAAATTGTAATTGACATCAGTTTATTCAAATAAAATAAAAAAAGTTACTAATGTGGTACACAGAAAAGTTTACAACAGTTGCCTAAATAGTCAACAAGTTAAATACAATTAGACATGTTACAATTTCATTAATTATTTAATTTTAGACTTTAGTACTACCAGTAGTGTTATAACAAATTCAGAAAGTAGTGAGGCTTAGACTAACTCGGATCAGTAGACCTTGCGCAAATGAAAATGTAATATTGCATATGTGAAATTATATCTGCAGCATTACATACATTCAGTTAAATAGAATAATCACATTTGATTTTTACACTAAAACATTTTAAATTTGAAAGTGGTGCCAAAATGCGTGTTTAGTTCAGCCCCCCGCCCATAGCGTCGCTTTAGTGCAGTTGCTGCCAACAGTTTCTTAGGGAACTCTGCCTCTCGTAGGTACCGGGTGATCAGTGCATTGTGCGCTGGGGAACACTAGTAATTATTATTGAAAAAACGACGTAGAATAAAAATATAAAAATGTTTCAGGTTCCATCTGCGGATAAAGACATTTCATTTAAAAAAAAAATGGTCCAAATTGGTGAAGCGGTAGCCGCTGGAGGAAGGGGAGAAAAAAACCCTTTGTGCTTTTATATATGTATGGATTTTAGGCGAAAGCTTGTTATCCTGATACAAAAAATCCAAAATACATACCCACTAACCAGTATGTGGCTTACACTTTGAACCTCCAGTATTTCTAAATGAATTAAGTAACGGTTACAGCTACAGGCTGTTGCAAGTTTGTATTTTAAAAATGTGTCAAAACGAAAGCAGCAAAATCAATTAAACTTCCCACTAATCCCATAAAAAGGCTAGAACTAAAGATTTACTTCCACCTGGTAACTATTATTATAAGATGTATTTAGCAAAAGTAAACTAATAATGTGTATTTTGTTACAGAAATACTGCTACCTTTTTGCCGGAAAGAAAGAAAATCAATAGCAATATTGTTCGAAATATAAAAAATTGTTTTTCTGAAACATTTTTCTTGTAGATTATTCGAAACTATCAAACAATAAAATTAAATAATGAAAGTTTAAATATTGACATTATATATCTTTTAAACTGATGTTTGTTTTATTTTGTTAATATTACTAGTTTTTTCCTTTTATTTATACCCGATTTAATTAAAAAGTGGGCACTTTCAAAAACTTAATAAAACCAAAATGTGAGGATAGGCTCGTCTATTCGGTATTTGTGCAATAATTAGGTACCTTTTAGTGTTACTATTAAATTAATTTATAGTGAATTATGGAATAATGGAAACTGCCTTGTGTCATGTATTATTTTGTCTGTGGTTTTTGTTTTCTTAAATAAAGTAGGTAATTAAATGCTGTTGTTCTTGTGTTTTGTGTTAAAAATACAATACTAAAATGAAACGATGTTTATTGCGTGAAGTGTAAAACATTTATTTAGTGTTCCAAAAGTAAGTGTATATCATTATTTAAATTTCTTTTATTTATTTTTTCTCAGAATTTTCTCAGTTTCCACACACTTTGAGAGTGAGTTCTACACCTGAAAAAGTTGCTTTAAACATTTGATGTCCTAAAAGTTTGTACCAACTATTTTCGCATCTTAGGGAAATGCCCTGACCTTCGTGGCAATTTGATTTTTCATAAAACTTCAATGACCTCAAAAATCATTAGATATGGCAACTTTCAACAAGTGTCTTTTTTCTAGAGAAAACTGCAAAAATTGTAATGATCTAAAATATTGAGTAGAAAATATAACATGACCTCCTAATATGAGACACTTTTGGTGTACTTATTCAAACAAAAATTAGTAGAAATATGAAGCTAAATGAATAAAGCTCAGATACAAAATTTAAAAGTTTTGGTGCAACTACTAAGAGAGTTATGCTCAAAAAAGTGATTAGACTGTTCTTTCTTCGGAAGGCTGTACCTCCGTAAGAAATCATTTTCGGACATATGTTCATTTGAACTTTTCTTTTTGAAATAATCCAAAGAATCACTTTCTAAAGTTTCTGTACGTAGAAATACCCTGTATAATGTTTAGCGCTAAACTAAGTCAAACATTTTTCGCATTTATTTTTAACAAATTCATAACGGCAACAATTTTACACATATGTAAAAATTGTTTTACTTTTACATTTACCTATTATCAAATTCTTAAAATAAAGTTATATAAAGTAGCAAAACATTTACATTCTCAAAGCTTAAAGACTACAAACAAAATAAAATAAGTGCTTTTGCCAAAACTGCGAATTCTTCAACGTGGTCATGTGGTGCCTCAATAACCGGAAATCATTTTCAACAACTGATAACCACGAGGTTTTTGCAAACCATACACTGATATTAACACAAACTGTCAAGATAGAGATGCCTGAAAGGTATATGGGGCCTTGAGTCAGTATGAGCTACTAACCAAGAGATATTGCCACTAAAAATTTTGTTGGGGTCACCAGGACCCCACGCCTCTGGCATAGAGTGAAATTAAAGCGTTTTATTTTGTATAATAAAATATTTAAAATAATGGTGTGACACGTTTCTATTTTAGAATTTGGATGATTTGACAAAATGGTCAAATATAATCGGAACTGAACTAACACAATACACACAATAATAAAATTTGTATCTGTCACATCAGAAAAGAGAACATAAAAGGCGATACAGTACTCAAAATAGATGATAATACTGTAATATTTCCATCTTTAAGAAAATCATTGGCAAAAGGGTCATTGCCAGTAGTTGACTGCGGACAATTATGGTAAGCATTAGTATTAGCAACTTTATGATTCTATTTTGCAAAAAAAATAATAAACGCCTTTATTCAAATTATTATTTTAGTTCTTCTAATACCCCAGAAACTCGCCTAAATGAACTACAAGTAACTAAGACTGACAACTTATAAACCCAGGGAAGTAATCGCTATTGTTTTGAAACGATTGTGCTGTAGTTAATTATTTGAATATTGGAAATAAACCAAAATAAAATTTTAGATTTAAATCACATCATTCTCCCAGACATATCACCCCTTCCACCAACACAGAGACTGACAATAATGAACATAATAACTTATTTAAAAGTTTATTCAGTTTCCAATGTAACAATATGCAACAATGGAGTGTTCATAAACGGAAAACACACATTGTTTATACAAAATTATCAGATTCACATATGGAGCTAAACATGATAAAAATAGAAAAGGCTATAATAATAAATGATGAATGCAAAGCTACATTAATATTAAATGAGTACACATGGAAATGCATTAATATCGAAAACTGACCAGATTTGGAAAATTTGTTTCGCGAAGTAAATCACTTGTGCGTTTGTTTTGGGAAAAACAATAAATACAGTAAAAACTGCAATAGAATTGCAAAGAATAAGACCAATAGCTGCATATACTGTCTACGATAAAAAAAGTCAACAGTTTACAGATAATAAGAAAACCACAGTAAAACGATTAAATTATAAGTTGAAAAATAAAATTCGCACAGAAAAGAAAAAAGCATTAGCACAGAAGAAATTGCACATGGACCAACTAAATGATCTTATTAACACTCTACCCGCTGGTCAAAAAGAAATGGTCAAAATGTGCATTAAAGCTAGTAAGCGTTCAACTAATGGAAACCGCTACAGTGCAGATTGGATGTACAGCTGCATATTATTGAAAATAAAAAGTTCCATATGCGAGACAGAAAGCTGCTGCCATTGCCTTCTAATAGTACGCTTTATCGATATATGAAGAACCTTGACAGCTCTTTTGGATTTCAGGATGAGTTATTTCATTTATTAGCTACAAAAACAAAAACAATTTCAGAATATGAGAGGCATGGAACATTGATGATAGATGAATGTAAAATATCCGAGTCAAAGCATTTAGATAAAAATAAAATGAAAATAATTGGGTTTGTTGATCTTGGCAAATATACTTCAAATGTCCAAAAGAATAAATTAGGGGACCACGTTTTAGTATTTATGTTCCAATCATTTTCCGGAAATAATATGCAAGCATTGGGATGCTTCTTAACACGGGGGGAATGGCTACAGGAACAGTTCAAGCAAAGTAAGTATTGGAATGTGTTCTCCTTTGTGAAAAAGCTGGTCTGCACATTGATGTTGTAACATCAGATGGTGCACCTTGAAATAGAAAAATGTGGAAATGCTTCGGAATTGATAACTGTCATGAACCTTGGTTCCAACATCCCGTCGATAATAAAAGGAAATTAAGGATGTGTTCAGATTTTCCTTCTTCTTCTTCTTTCCCAGCCTAAGTCGTCCACTGCTGGACATAAGCCTCCCTCATGCCCTTCCATCTACTTCTGTCCTGTAAGATCTGGATCCAATTTCCTGAAACTCTTTTTACATCGTCGGCCCACCTCGTTGGTGGTCTACCTCTACTTCTGAGTGCGTCTTGTCTGGGTCTCCATTCGACCATTCGTTTTGTCCATCTTTCATCTTTCAGTCTCGCCACGTATCCGTCCAATTCCATTTCAGCTCAACTATTCTCGACACGGCATCCTTGACCTTCGTTCGTTGCCTAATAGTGGCGTTCGGTATTCTGTTCCTTTTTTATGTATCAGGGTAAGGATGGCATTGTCCCATCGAGTAGGTGTTCTTTGCTCTATGAGGCATTTTTTAAATAAAGATTTCAAGGTTTTTAAGACAGCTAGTCCGCCTTCTTTGGTCGCCTCTATAGCTACTCCATCGTCTCCTGGTGATCTACTGTTCTTCATCTCTCCCATTGCTGCTTCTATTTCTTCCAGACTAATTTCGGGTATGTCTTTTGATCCCTGGTTTCTGATATATTGTATGTCTTCTACTTCTACAAGGTTTTCGTTTTTGTATAGTTTGCGATAGAAGTTTTCTGTGGTTTTCACAATCTCAGATTTATTTGTAATCATTTTTCCATTTTCGTCTTTTAGTTTTATTATACTTTTTCTTCCCATATTTATTTGAGGTTTCAGAACTTTCAGTTTTTTATTTTGTTCGATTGTTTCGGTGATTTTAGTGGTGTTATACTTTCGAATATCTTTCCTAACCTCTTGTGATATTTCTCTATTGATTTTTCTGAGTTCTTCTGAGTCTTTTGAGTTTTTATTTTTCATTTCTCTTCTTTCTTTCATTAGGGATTTTGTATTAACACTGATCTTGCTAGTGTGTAGGTTTTGTTTAATACAGTATTTCTGAGTTGCTCCCTTTAGTGTTTTTACTATGGCGTCGTTTCCTTCTTCAATGCTATTTTCATCTTTCACCCGACTTAGTCGTTCTTCTATTATATTCTTGCCGTTTTTCAACTTTTGTTCATTTTCCATTATTACCTTTACTTTTAGCCTGATTTTTTACAAGGATACCTCTTTCGTGTTTTAAATTGATGATTATTGTAGCTCTCACCAAACGGTGGTCGCTTCCGATGGAGAATTTGTTTAAGACTTCAACATTTTTTATAACTTGCCGTTTATTTGAGATTATGAAGTCTACTTCGTTTTTGGCGAGGCCATCAGGGCTCTTCCAGGTCCATTTTCTGTTTTCATTCTTTTTGAAGAAACTGTTTATTATAAATATGTTATTTTGTAGACAAAATCCTAATAGAGTTCTACCTCTCTCGTTCCTTTTACCTACTCCATACTGCCCTATTGATGTTTCAGCTTCGTCTTCTATTTGTCCTATCTTTGCATTGAAGTCTCCTATGAGGAGTGTATAGTGTGTTGGGGTATATTCATATGCCTTGGTAATATCTTCGTAGAAGGTGTCTACTTCTTCGTCAGATCCTTTCGATGTAGGTGCATAGGCTTGTATTATTTTGACGCTGTATCTGTTGTTTAGTTTAAAAATAAATATATAACTCTTGAGCTTATATTTCCTATATCTATGATGTTCTTTGCGTGTCTTTTATGTATTATAAACCCCACTCCTTTTAATAGGGCGTCCTCTTTTCCTAGAGTATGTTTCCTGATTTCAGGTTTATTTGGCCTTCGTGTTTCCTTCTTACTTCACTCATCCCTACAATGTCCCACTTTATGTGTTCTAGTTCTTCTTCCAGTTGTACTAGTTTTTCTGCGGATGAGAGTGTTTGTGTGTTGTATGTAGCAATATTTAATCGCTTTAATTTTGGTCCAGATCTGGTTCTTGGGTGTATTTGCGAATTATTGCCTCCCCCAGAATCCATCTCTTTGAAGGTGTGAGATTTTGGTTTATCCTTACCCACCTGGGGTCTATTTCCGTATGTTTTGTAATTCGCCATTTGGGTGTGGGGTATATAAGATTTAAAACGCCTCGCTACCCTACTGCGTGTTGGCGAGTTGGATTTAGGATTTAGGAAGGATATAACTGGGATTATGGTTATGATATATAGGATTTACGGGTTGTGACCTGATTCCCTCTTTGGGGAAGGGAGAAGAGAGGGAATTTGGGCTCGCGTGGGCAGGGTCGCTTCCCTGAAGTAGACCTGTCTCTGCTGGGATCGCGGAGAGTATCTACCCGCTACCCGCACATCTTCTGAAATGCATGAGAAATAGATTAGTATCTAAACAGATGTTACAAGTAAGTCTTAAAATTAATAAAAAAACTTAATATATCAAAGCAGCCAAATGCAAATAGAAATGTTTTTCAGATTCCAGAAGGCAGGTAGGCAGAAGTTAGATCACTTTAGTATTCTGCTAAATTACGAAGAGTCATTTTCATTTAAATATTCTTACAAATTAACCTTGAGGCATATTTCTCCTAAATATCATGAAAAAATGACTAATTCTTTGGCGTTCCAGGCGAGTTAATCTTTATTACCTTCTCCAAATATTTCCTAAAATACCAGTTAATACTAATATTTATTACAGTTATTCAGTGAAACTAATGCAATTGCATTAGAAAAATATAAAGATGTGCCTGGTCTAGAAGATAGTAACGCAACTGTGTAACCGCCTTTTTGAATTTTAAATAAAAATGCTCGATGTGACAAAGGACCAATGGTTAAGGCGTTAAACAAAAAAAGGGATGCTTCAAACGCTCAGTCGCGTTGGGGGTGGATTATCCAATTGTGGTCCAAATAGGTTGATAGGGCGCCAGGAACTCACCACGCAAAAGCAATCTCTAAAGAACTTCGCATTCGCCGTTCCAAGCGAGCGATAAAATAAAACCATGGGCCAGAGTACGCAGAAATAAAGATTTTACTCGTTGATAGGGAAAACAAAAAAAATAAATCAAATAAAATGCGGAAATGCAGTAGAATGTATAATAATGTCGCATGTACATAAATTAATAACTTTATATTTATAAACTACAGAAAGGGGTGGGCTAATTATTATTATAAACAAAATTTTAATCTTATAAAAGGAAATATGAAAATAGCAAACGTTAACAATAATCAAATAAGTCGATGTAATGAATGTCTTATTGAAATAAAGTAAATAAATTTTAAATAATGAAGTTTCAATTGCGTTGAATAAATTGAGCAAAGCCGAATAGAAAAACAGTTTAACATAATCTAGTCACAAGACTAGAAATAAATACCTCAGGTTTAAATATTTAAGTTTTGAAATAAAATACAGAAAAATAAATAAATAAGGAAAGCAATAATGCGAACGCTTTAATTATAAATGAATTGATCGAACCGGAAATAATTTGTTAAAACAATGTCGCCATTACCGCTTTGCAAGGCCTTACAAAAGGAATAACGCATTAATACTAAAACGCAATCAATGATGACGCAACAAGAAGAACGTATCAAAATTAAGTCCGCAATATTATCCTTTGGTTGTTAAAATTTGATTAAATTTCAATAAACAAACTGTTTTTCTTATCTTACAATAGGTTTGCGCAGATTTGCAGAAAAAAATTATAAGTAAGCAATTAATAAATTACCTTACCTACAATAAAAAAAAGCGCTACTACAGCCACTATCTGTTATCTCATTAGCTACCGTGAAGCAGTAGTTTAGAAAGTGACAAAAATGACAACAAGCAACCAAACAAAATCTGTTAAGTGCAAAGTAAATAATGTAAATTGCAATAAATTAAACAATAATAATCTTTGAAATATTAACAAAAGACAATAAAGCAAAGGAGAGCAAAATCGCTGGTGGGTAAGTACTGAATTTATTGAAATTAAGCTTAATTAAGACTTTGGTAATTTGTTCTAACCTTAAAAATACAAGGAATGAATTGACCACAAACTATCAAATTTAAATTAGCAAATTTAGCAGTTAAGCTTAATATTCTCTAATAATAAACACGTTGCAGGTACTCAAGTTACATAGACGATGACAGGTAAACAGCTTGATCGATGAACCAGACAATAATCGGAAATAACTGACCTTAATCTTTTGCTGCCGACGATCACCAGAGGTAGATTAAATATAGGCACGATAGGTGTTGAAGTATATGCAGAATTAACTTCAGGTTTGGTCAAAAACAATAAAATGACTGACAAACAACAACAGCATTAGTATTTAAGACGTGTTACAGGCATTGTTGGATATGAATTATGAAACAAACAGTTAGTAAGGCAATAAGTACAGCTAGTAACGAAACAGGGACGGTTGGTAGCAAGATAATAATCACTAAAGTGTCTTGGAAAATAAATTCCTTTTTTCAAATTAAACATGTTTTATGGTGTCGTTTGACAGAGAATTTTTCGTTTTTTTACAGCGTTTTACATTGTTTTAGCACTTTCATACCAAAATTTTCGACAAAAACTTCAAAAAGGAATTCAAAATAATAATTTATAACAGTAACCCGTACTATTGGTAGGCTATGAAATTTAATGGATGAAACAATTGCCGGTATGGTTTTTTTTAAAGCAACACAGACATCTATATTGTTTTACTAGATACAGAACTGCAGCTTCGCAGACAAAAAATAAATGAAGTACGTCGGCCATTGTCTAGGAGGTCAAAACTTCAAATTAAACTGCTTTGTTACAAATTTAATACAAAACTTGACCATTATTTTGTTATAATCAAATATTTACCAAATGTTTTTCAAACTTAACCTAAAAAACTGCAAACTGACTCCTTTTCCTCTATATGTGTTTTGAATTGTTGTTGTAGCATAGTCTTTTGTGTACTTTTATAATCACATATACTGCACTGAAAAGGTATTTCTCCTGTGTGTTTTTTCATATGTACTTGTAGCGTACTGCTTTGTATACATTTATAATGACACATATTGCATTGAAATGGCTTTTCTCCTGTATGTGTTCTCATATGTTGTCCTAAAGTACTCTTCCGTATGCATCTATAATCACACATATTGCATTGAAATGGCTTTTCTCCTGTATGTGTTGTCAAATGTCGTTGTAAGTTACTCTTCTGTATGCATCTATAATCATACATATTGCATTGAAATAGTTTTTTTCCTGTATGTGTTCCCATATGTTGTTGTAAGTGACTCTTCTGTATGCATTTATAATCACACATATTGCATTGAAATGGCTTTTCTCCTGTATGTGTTGTCATATGTCGTTGTAAGTTACTCCTCTATATGCATCTATAATCATACATATTGCATTGAAATGGCTTTTTTCCTGTATGTGTTCTCATATGTTGTTGTAAGTTACTCTTCTGTATGCATCTATAATCACACATATTGCATTGAAATGGCTTTTTTCCTGTATGTGTTGTCATATGTCGTTGTAAGTTACTCCTCTGTATGCATCTATAATCACACATATTGCATTGAAATGGCTTTTCTCCTGTATGTGTTGTCATATGTCGTTGTAAGTTACTCCTCTGTATGCATCTATAATCACACATATTGCATTGAAATAGCTTTTCTCCTGTATGTGTTCTCATATGATGTTGTAAGTTACTCTTCTGTATGCATCTATAATCACACATATTGCATTGAAATGGCTTTTTTCCTGTATGTGTTCTCATATGTTGTTGTAAGTTACTCTTCTGTATGCATCTATAATCACACATATTGCATTGAAATGGCTTTTTTCCTGTATGTGTTCTCATATGTTGTTGTAAGTTACTCTTCTGTATGCATCTATAATCACACATATTGCATTGAAATGGCTTTTTTCCTGTATGTGTTCTCATATGTTGTTGTAAGTTACTCTTCTGTATGCATCTATAATCACACATATTGCATTGAAATGGCTTTTTTCCTGTATGTGTTCTCATATGTTGTTGTAAGTTACTCCTCTGTATGCATCTATAATCACACATATTGCATTGAAATGGCTTTTCTCCTGTATGTGTTGTCATATGTCGTTGTAAGTTACTCCTCTGTATGCATCTATAATCACACATATTGCATTGAAATAGCTTTTCTCCTGTATGTGTTCTCATATGATGTTGTAAGTTACTCTTCTGTATGCATCTATAATCACACATATTGCATTGAAATGGCTTTTTTCCTGTATGTGTTCTCATATGTTGTTGTAAGTTACTCTTCTGTATGCATCTATAATCACACATATTGCATTGAAATGGCTTTTTTCCTGTATGTGTTCTCATATGTTGTTGTAAGTTACTCTTCTGTATGCATCTATAATCACACATATTGCATTGAAATGGCTTGTTTCCTGTATGTGTTCTCATATGTTGTTGTAAGTTACTCTTCTGTATGCATCTATAATCACACATATTGCATTGAAATGGCTTTTTTCCTGTATGTGTTCTCATATGTTGTTGTAAGTTACTCTTCTGTATGCATCTATAATCACACATATTGCATTGAAATGGCTTTTTCCTGTATGTGTTCTCATATGTTGTTGTAAGTTACTCTTCTGTATGCATCTATAATCACACATATTGCATTGAAATGGCTTTTCTCCTGTATGTGTTCTCATATGTTCTTGTAAGTGACTCTTCCGTATGCATCTATAATCACACATATTGCATTGAAATGGCTTTTCTCCTGTATGAATCTGTATATGCCGTTTTAAACTGTATTTACTTGCAAATTTATTGTTGCATAAACCACAGTAAAAGTGTGTAGATTGATCGACTTCAACTTCCGTTTTTATTTGCAGCTCCTCACTCACCAGTGGCTCAACCTTTATGTACAGATTGTTATTACCATTGAGAATACCACATTTCAGAATGGGAATTTCTGACTTCATATGGAAATCCAACAACTCAATGCTGCTATCTTCATGTTTCACTGTAATCATTAAACACTTGCTACAATAAAATTAGATAAACATAAAAGAACAATAAATTAGCACGAGCTAGGTTTTGTCTGAACAAAAATCACAAATTGATAAGTTTGATGAAGTTCACATTAATATATTATAAATAAAATAATTAATAATAAAAAATGTCTGTGTCTGTGAAAATGTAAATTACAAATGTTTGTAATACTAAAAACTAATTCTCTCACAAATATTTTTGTACTTGGAAAAATTAGGGTCCGAGCAGGTATGATTACTATCCTGGCATCATATTTGCTAATGTCACGAACTGACTGGGCTGTAATAAAGATTGAAATACGGATGGAACAAAAAACTGCCTATATAGTAGGGATGCGCCGAGAAACCGAATACCAAACATTCGGCCATGAACTAGGCCGAAGCGCCGAATATTCAGCCGAAGTAAACAATTTTTACAAAACTATAAGTAAACCTTTTTAAAGTTAGTTTTACAAATTTATTATATTGAATAGGCAGTAAAACAACTAAAACAAAACTCTAGAATAAATAATATTTGGTTAATATACGACAAACCTAAGTAAATGTTTTCTTTGAGTACTAAAACTGAAACAAAATACCGAATCATTGTGCTGCTTCGGCAAATATGGAATATTCAAAAGAGCCTGCCGAGCACTGAAGCGAACCAAACGTTCAGTGCATCCCTACTATATAGCTTGTATTCCTAGAAATCTAACAGTCGGTGAATTATAATTATAAAATTTACACTTTTGCAAATACGGTAAGCTTCAGCAGAAATGGGTTTATATTTTTTAATAAAACCAAATTGACTATAAATGCTGTCCGGTTTTTGAGCAAAACCCCACATATATCCATTCTTTTTTTAAAAACTCGCAGTTAGTTTGAGATTTTTGAAAAATATTAGGCGCCCCTAAAAATCCTACCTCAGTTTAGGTTAATTCACCCCCTTTTTTTTGCTACTTGAGGTCACTGAAATATGTTTTATTGTCTACTGAATATTTTGCAAAATTTTCCACGGAAGCTCTTCAATTAGTCTAGCTAGCGCACTGATTGGCATCAGCATTTTTACCAAATACGTAAATTGCTGTTCTGATTTTGTAGGCTGTAAAACAACTATTTTTGCTTTTACTTAAAAAACATTAGATACGTTTTTGATTGAAATAAATCTTATCTGTGCTCTTCGTCAGTGTCTGCAGTTTTAACAGATACGTAAATTGCCATTATTGTTCTGTGTGCTGCAAAACTATTGTTTTTTAGAGTTGTTTACTAAAAAACTTGTTTTGGTTATAATAATTTTTAAACAGGGTAATTCACAGTTGTCCAAAGATGATGACCAACACTGTACGTAATTAAACAATTATGTACAGGGTGTAAGCTACCTATCATAACAAGCTGTGATTACACTTTCTGTCCTTAATCACTTACCAACAACACGCTCTATGAGTTCACCGTGAGAGTGTAGCGCAGTCGGTGAAAATAAAAAGAGCATCTAGTCGTGCAGCAACATTTTTTGTAATTTTTCCTGGAGCTGCTTTTAATTGAACTTGCAATTTTTGAATTTTACTAATATTAGAATATGATGTTTCCCCCTTTGCTTCTAACTCTTTTATGGTTGTTAAAATAATTTTAAAATGAGCAACAACGTATGCTAAATTCGTCTCAACACTGGAACTGCTAAATGCTTCTTGGGCTATTTTTATGCAGTCAGCAGTACTCGAAACGAAACCATCAATGACGCTTTTAACACCTTGAAAGTTTTCATGGTAAAACACTGCGGGGCTTCTATCCATGTCCCCCATCTTGTTAGAACAGGATCTGGTGGTAGTTTGGTATTGGGGCACATTTCTGCATAAACTACTCTTCAAAGAGGGGCTTTGAGAAAAACGTTCTTTGTTTTTGCATATAATTTTGTTAATGTCGGGGTAGCTCTCGCGGACAGTTTCTGCAACTAAATTTGCGGCATGAACAAGACATGTGCAATGTAACATAGCCGGATAGAAAACATTTATATTCCTTCCAGCTTTTAACATATAGGCAACACCGTCTGTCAAAAGCAATCTTACTTTTCCATCACTTCCTCCTTCGGGCCAAAGAAATCAAAAATAATCGTTAATGAAACGATGTTCGTTGAAACGAAATGTTCTCTCCAGTGGTTTACTGCAAAGCAAATGCGATGAACCAGGTTTGATTTGAATCTAATTTTCCCGCTACCATATTTGCAATTGCCCGCTCCTTCGCGTCTGTAGTTTCATCCACAGCAGCCCAAATATTACTAGTACCTATTTCCGTACGAATAAAATCGATTTTTTCGCAGTGTGGATTCGTGAGGTATACGATTTTTTTTGTATATTTTTCGAGAAATTCGCGGAACTTCTTGCATTCTAATTTATACCAAGGTATATTGGCAGCTAATAGCGCTTGGCACAGATCAAGTGAAAAAGTACCGACGTTTGGATTGAAACTACTTTGGTTTAAAAAGGTCTGAACACTGTTTCGCCTTTTATTGCTGTTCGATTGATGTAGTCGCGGTCTTTATGTGCCTGATCCAAATGATACTTTTTTGAGCATTTGGCCTATTTGGAAATATGAAATTATGTAACATTTCATAGGGATAAACTTTATAAACACATACCTCCTTCGCGCAATTTTGACAATAAATTACTTTGCCATCGGTAGTGAAACACTCACTACCTTCCACTAATCGACATAACCTGCAATTTAATCTCACTCTTTAGGCATTTTGATATCTACCTATATACGTCTACTTGTTACCACTGTAATAGCGCAACTGTTTTTAAATGCCATCAGCAGTTTCATGCATTAATATAATATTAAATAGGCAGTGAAAGTGCGAAATACGAATTTTAGGCAAAATTAAATGCTGTTTAAAATGATCGCCAAGGTGTGAAATTGATTTTGGTATAAAAATTGTTTCGGAGCCTGCACTGTATCAAAATAGGCAAATGCCTAGAAATCCGGGCCTTACTAATTATCCTAAAGTAGTTTAATGTTTGATAATCAAACAACGATGGGTGTAATATACACATAGTGTTGCTTTGGCAACCTAATTTTCTGGGGCCAGCAGGTGGACTAGTGGTTAGTCTCAGGCTCTAAAGCTAGATTCCCAACACTAGGTTTGAATTCTCTGAACGTCGGAAATTTTTCTGAATAAGTTGAGACCTTAATTTGTAGGTAAGCTAGTTATATATTTATTATCCCCACTCTGACAATCCATGGATATTGTGCATGTCTATTCAGGGTGAAGTATGTTAGTTAGACCGGTGAATAAATAGCACGAGTACTCTGAACCCCGGTAAAAAGTGGGACGGGAGTCATAGAGTTGTGCTCATGCACAGACCCACGATTCCTTAAATGACAAATAATTTTCTGATATAAGTGCAAGTAAAAACAAGGCAATTTCAAATTCACCTAAAAAATTGGGTAATTATCATTGTTACACAACCAGCGAACACAGTTCCGCTTTTTTCATCACTTACCAGCAGCATGTTCCACAAAGTCACCATATGAATGTGGTTCAGAAAGCGAAAATTCTTTCTTGGTTTCGTTTAGATTTGGAACATCCGATGAATCGACAATATCAGAAATAAACGAAATGTCACTTGTGACTTCAGCTTTTATTTCATCTTCCATCTTCAATTTTAAATTCGTAGCAGTACATATACTTACTAAAACGGTTAAAATTTATGTTTATTGTATGCAATGATGCCTACTATAAGTGCGACGCACTTTCTACACAAAAATGCCGAGAACTAGTTTACAATAAGATTAGACAGAAATTTACACCTTCTGTAATATTGTTATTTAATATTTGATAAGTAAAACCATGCCAACCATCTGCTTTAACTAAAGAATTTGACTAGTGTCTAGCCCCTGGTCGGCCCTGACGATCCTGAATTGCGCAATATCATGTAATATTGGCTCTAGATTTGCAATGTTAAAGCCGTTTTTTTCATTGCTAATAAATTGCATTTAATAGAAAACAACAAATCCTTTTGCTTTAATTTATTACTAGACTTGCGTGTTAGTATGCCGTCAATCGGTGAGTGAATGCAAATTTGTCTTCGTATTTTTTCTTTAAAATTATAACTGCTCTTAACAAATAACCTCGCGTAAACAGCAAAACGCAACAACAGTGTTTAAAAAAAACTATAAAATAAAAAAAAAATGTTTGGTCCCAACCGAGATTCGACCCCACACCTGCTTATGCAGTAAAAATGTAGCACGACCGAACACACCCGCATATCCATCTGTGCCACTACGATGTTCTGGTTTGCATACATTTCAGCTGCATGCAGAGGAGGTGCACAAGTCATGTGAGGTAGGATCAGCAGGAGACCAAGGGGCTAGACGCTAATGAGAATTTGTAGGTTAGTAAAGAGGATGTCACCAAAAAAGATATACGTGCGAGAGGCAAATTTCCCTAAGAAGCTGTTGGCAGCAACTGCACTAAAGCGACGCTATGGACGGGGGGGGCGAACTAAACACGCATTTTGGCTTCACTTTCAAATATAAAATGTTTTAGTGTAAAAATCAAATATGATTATTCTATTTAACTGAATGTATGTAATGCTGCAGATGTAATTTCACATATGCAATATTACATTTTCATTTGCGTAAGGTCTACTGATTCGAGTTAGTCTAAGCCCCACTACTTTCTGAATTTGTCATAACACTACTGGTAGTACTAAAGTTTAAAATGAAATTATTAATGAAATTGTAACATGTCTAATTGTATTTAACTTGTTGACTATTTAGGCAACTGTTGTAAACTTTTCTGTCTAACACATTAGTAACTTTTTTATTTTATTTGAATAAACTGATTTGAATTACAATTTTTTTCATTTGATAAAATTGGTTGCCAACGATTATTTTTTTTTTACTGAATGAAAATGTAATATTGCAAATGTTTAATTACATCTGCAGCATTACATACATTCAGTTAAACAGAATAATCACATATAATTTTTAAACTAAAGCATTTTAAATATGAAAGTGGCGCCAAAATATGAGTTTAGTTCGGCACCCCCGCCCGTGGCGTCGCTTTAGTGCAGTTGCTGCACTAGGGAACTTTTTTCTTAGGGAACTTTGCCTCTCCTAGTTATATCCTCTTTGTAGGTTAGATAGTTATGTTTATAATCCCCACTTCGGCATTTGTAGATTGTCATTTGAACTATTTCTGGTACAGGATGAGTCAGTTTGGAATTGGCTTTATATTATTAGAAGTTGTAAAAGTTACTAATGGTTATTAATAAAATGCGATTCTAATTGTTGCATAAACTATTACTGTATATAATTGTTTATTAGAAGCTTGAACAAAATAATAAGCAGCATTGGCATTATTTTAATAGGTACTAATTAATTTACACCTATTTAAGGTTCTGCAGGATTATATCTCATCCACTTGCGTTTTTATTTCCTAGAAATTAACAAATTTAATTTTCCTGGTCAACTCATGACAATTGTCAAGAAGGCCAGTTCGACATTTAACATTGAATTACTGAAAAACGTGCAACGACAAGTTATTACAATCATTTCCCATAGCTTTTCATTTCCTCTTCTACGAACAAAGACTGAATTAGTTCTATTTGACTTCTCTTGGAAAAAGAAAAAGACCTGGTGATCTGATACAGTGGTTTTACATCTTTAACAACATGTGTTCAATAAATCTCTCCTATTTGCTCATTCTTAATATGGACACAAGACTACACAATCATTCACTAAAGTTCAAAACCACCCGTAGGTCTTCTTTTTCAAGTGTTTCGGCTTGCAACTCGTTCACGTGGAAGATATTATATCTTACGGTTTGTATCACGGTGTGTTAAGTCAACATAAAAAATACAATCGGTAATTTAGTTCTGACTCATATCACCAATGGCGCTGATTGCAGAATATATTTTGGATGCTAAGATACGGTAAGTGAATTACTTGTTGACAGTTCGGTCTTTTGGTATTCTCTGACAGTTCTTGTGAAATTTGAAAATAATTTACACACAATTTAGATTACAGATATTTTACGTTTAAGTTAGACTATTTTATAAGAAAATGCATACTTTTCCAAGTAATCCTGATGTAAGTTATTTCTCTACATTATCAGTTTTATGTAGTTTTCACAAATAATTATCGTAAATTAATAGATTTACAAGAACTGGATTGAGGCTGTAGGACAAAACATTGGTTTTGAGAAGAAACAGAATTTTAGAGTCTGCGATGTACATTTTAGCAAAGATATGAAATTTCAGGAACATCATAACAAGACGAATCTAAAATTTAATACTTTGTCTACTTTACATTTACCAGAACATCTTCAGTTACCTGGGACATCTTCAAATAATTTGGATGCTCCCCAAATTTTACCTGAGTTGGAAATACCAAGAAGCCCACTACCAAAAATTTTGAAAATGAAAAATTCCCCTAAAGCACCCATTTTTCGCAGAGACTTGCGAAGAAAATTAAGTTTATTAAAAGAGATTAAAGTAAGAAGGAAACAGCAATTTAGTCCAAAGGCTAGAAAACTACGAAATAATTTTTCAACATTTCCACTCGTACTTTTTCCAGCTGCTATCACGGGCAAAATCTGTCAAGAAGTCTGAATAACTGTTTACACTTTTCGAATCATATTTTGATAAGTTAATAGGGAACGCCGTTTTGCCATCTCATACATAAAACGTTACCAATTCATTTAAATTCAAACGAGTTAAAATTGTCTATTTAATCAAAGAAGTGCATTAATTTCCATTAACAAAATGTATTTTTCATATCAAAAGAACACCATAATATAACATTTTCATTAATATGATAATTTGAGGTCAGGTGTTAACGTTCGAGAAAGATACACGTGAATCGCGAGCTCTGGCAAATTCTCTAAATTTAGTGGTTTGTAGTGCAGCGATCAGCAACAAAAGTGAAGATAAGGGATGGTAAGCAAAGATGTACTTCTTGAACTGAGTAAGTGATAAATATATATCAAAGAAAAGTGTGAATTAAGGAATTTACCAGTGAACAGAGTGAATAAAGGCTAGAGTGCCGGGCAAGCCGAACGCGATAGATAAAGGTCAACACGCGTGGCTATCGCAAAAGTGCAGGTTGCGGACGCGATAAACATACATATGGTGGTATGTTGGTATGTTCGTATTTTGGTATGGTGGTATGTTGGTATGTTGGTATGTTGGTATGTTGGTATGTTGGTATGTTGGTATGTTGGTATGTTGGTATGTTGGTATGTTGGTATGTTGGTATGTTGGTATGTTCGTATGTAGGTATGTTCGTATGTTGGTATGTTCGTATGTTGGTATGTTCGTATGTTGGTATGTTGGTATGTTGGTATGGTGGTATGTTGGTATGTTGGTATGTTGGTATGTTGGTATGTTCGTATGTAGGTATGTTTGTATGTAGGTATGTTTGTATGTTGGTATGTTCGTATGTTGGTATGTTCGTATGTTGGTATGTTCGTATGTTGGTATGATCGTATGTTGGTATGTTCGTATGTTGGTATGGTGGTATGTTGGTATGTTCGTATTTTGGTATGTTCGTATGTTGGTATGTTCGTATGTTGGTATGTTCGTATATTGGTATGTTCGTATGTTGGTATGTTCGTATGTTGGTATGTTCGTATGTTGGTATGTTCGTATGTTGGTATGTTCGTATGTTGGTATGTTCGTATGTTGGTATGTTCGTATGTTGGTATGTTCGTATGTTGGTATGTTCGTATGTTGGTATGTTCGTATGTTGGTATGTTCGTATGTTGGTATGTTCGTATGTTGGTATGTTCGTATGTTGGTATGTTCGTATGTTGGTATGTTCGTATGTTGGTATGTTCGTATGTTGGTATGTTCGTATGTTGGTATGGTGGTATGTTGGTATGTTGGTATGTTGGTATGTTGGTATGTTGGTATGTTGGTATGTTGGTATGTTGGTATGTTGGTATGTTGGTATGTTGGTATGTTCGTATGTAGGTATGTTCGTATGTTGGTATGTTCGTATGTTGGTATGTTCGTATGTTGGTATGTTCGTATGTTGGTATGTTCGTATGTTGGTATGTTCGTATGTTGGTATGGTGGTATGTTGGTATGTTGGTATGTTGGTATGTTTGTAATTTTGGTATGTTCGTATGTTGGTATGTTCGTATGTTGGTATGTTCGTATGTTGGTATGTTCGTATGTTGGTATGTTCGTATGTTGGTATGTTCGTATGTTGGTATGTTCGTATGTTGGTATGTTCGTATGTTGGTATGTTCGTATGTTGGTATGTTCGTATGTTGGTATGTTCGTATGTTGGTATGTTCGTATGTTGGTATGTTCGTATGTTGGTATGTTCGTATGTTGGTATGGTGGTATGTTGGTATGTTGGTATGTTGGTATGTTGGTATGTTGGTATGTTGGTATGTTGGTATGTTGGTATGTTGGTATGTTGGTATGTTGGTATGTTCGTATGTAGGTATGTTCGTATGTTGGTATGTTCGTATGTTGGTATGTTCGTATGTTGGTATGTTCGTATGTTGGTATGTTCGTATGTTGGTATGTTCGTATGTTGGTATGTTCGTATGTTGGTATGGTGGTATGTTGGTATGTTAGTATGTTGGTATGTTGGTATGTTCGTATTTTGGTATGTTCGTATGTTGGTATGTTCGTATGTTGGTATGTTCGTATGTTGGTATGTTGGTATGTTGGTATGGTGGTATGTTGGTATTTTGGTATGTTGGTATGTTGGTATGTTGGTATGTTGGTAAGTTGGTATGTTGGTATGTTGGTATGTTGGTATGTTGGTATGTTCGTATGTTGGTATGTTGGTATGTTGGTATGTTGGTATGTTGGTATGTTGGTATGTTGGTATGTTGGTATGTTCGTATGTTGGTATGTTGGTATGTTGGTATGTTGGTATGTTAGTATGTTGGTATGTTGGTATGTTGGTATGTTGGTATGTTGGTATGTTCGTATGTAGGTATGTTCGTATGTTGGTATGTTCGGATGTTGGTATGTTCGTATGTCGGTATGTTCGTATGTTGGTATGGTGGTATGTTGGTATGTTGGTATGTTGGTATGTTCGTATTTTGGTATGTTCGTATGTTGGTATGTTCGTATGTTGGTATGTTCGTATGTTGGTATGTTCGTATGTTGGTATGTTCGTATGTTGGTATGTTCGTATGTTGGTATGTTCGTATGTTGGTATGTTCGTATGTTGGTATGGTGGTATGTTGGTATGTTGGTATGTTGGTATGTTCGTATTTTGGTATGTTCGTATGTTGGTATGTTCGTATGTTGGTATGTTCGTATGTTGGTATGTTCGTATGTTGGTATGTTCGTATGTTGGTATGTTCGTATGTTGGTATGTTCGTATGTTGGTATGTTCGTATGTTGGTATGTTCGTATGTTGGTATATTCGTATGTTGGTATGTTCGTATGTTGGTATGTTCGTATGTTGGTATGTTCGTATGATGGTATGTTCGTATGTTGGTATGTTCGTATGTTGGTATGTTCGTATGTTGGTATGTTCGTATGTTGGTATGTTCGTATGTTGGTATGTTGGTATGTTGGTATGGTGGTATGTTGGTATGTTGGTATGTTGGTATGTTGGTATGTTGGTATGTTCGTATGTTGGTATGTTCGTATGTTGGTATGTTCGTATGTTGGTATGTTCGTAAGTTGGTATGTTGGTATGTTGGTATGGTGGTATGTTGGTATGTTGGTATGTTGGTATGTTGGTATGTTGGTATGTTGGTATGTTGGTATGTTGGTATGTTGGTATGTTGGTATGTTGGTATGTTGGTATGTTGGTATGTTGGTATGTTGGTATGTTGGTATGTTGGTATGTTGGTATGTTCGTATGTAGGTAGGTTCGTATGTTGGTATGTTCGTATGTTGGTATGTTCGTATGTTGGTATGTTCGTATGTTGGTATGTTCGTATGTTGGTATGTTCGTATGTTGGTATGTTCGTATGTTGGTATGTTCGTATGTTGGTATGTTCGTATGTTGGTATGTTCGTATGTTGGTATGTTCGTATGTTGGTATGTTCGTATGTTGCTATGTTCGTATGTTGGTATGTTCGTATGTTGGTATGTTCGTATGTTGGTATGTTCGTATGTTGGTATGTTGGTATGGTGGTATGTTGGTATGTTGGTATGTTGGTATGTTGGTATGTTGGTATGTTGGTATGTTGGTATGTTGGTATGTTGGTATGTTGGTATGTTGGTATGTTCGTATGTAGGTATGTTCGTATGTTGGTATGTTGGTATGTTGGTATGTTCGTATGTAGGTATGTTCGTATGTTGGTATGTTCGTATGTTGGTATGTTCGTATGTTGGTATGTTGGTATGTTGGTATGGTGGTATGTTGGTATGTTGGTATGTTGGTATGTTGGTATGTTGGTATGTTCGTATGTTGGTATGTTCGTATGTTGGTATGTTCGTATGTTGGTATGTTCGTAAGTTGGTATGTTGGTATGTTGGTATGGTGGTATGTTGGTATGTTGGTATGTTGGTATGTTGGTATGTTGGTATGTTGGTATGTTGGTATGTTGGTATGTTGGTATGTTGGTATGTTGGTATGTTGGTATGTTGGTATGTTGGTATGTTGGTATGTTGGTATGTTGGTATGTTGGTATGTTCGTATGTAGGTAGGTTCGTATGTTGGTATGTTCGTATGTTGGTATGTTCGTATGTTGGTATGTTCGTATGTTGGTATGTTCGTATGTTGGTATGTTCGTATGTTGGTATGTTCGTATGTTGGTATGTTCGTATGTTGGTATGTTCGTATGTTGGTATGTTCGTATGTTGGTATGTTCGTATGTTGGTATGTTCGTATGTTGCTATGTTCGTATGTTGGTATGTTCGTATGTTGGTATGTTCGTATGTTGGTATGTTGGTATGGTGGTATGTTGGTATGTTGGTATGTTGGTATGTTGGTATGTTGGTATGTTGGTATGTTGGTATGTTGGTATGTTGGTATGTTGGTATGTTGGTATGTTCGTATGTAGGTATGTTCGTATGTTGGTATGTTCGTATGTTGGTATGTTCGTATGTTGGTATGTTCGTATGTTGGTATGTTCGTATGTTGGTATGTTCGTATGTTGGTATGTTCGTATGTTGGTATGTTCGTATGTTGGTATGGTGGTATGTTGGTATGTTGGTATGTTGGTATGTTCGTATTTTGGTATGTTCGTATGTTGGTATGTTCGTATGTTGGTATGTTCGTATGTTGGTATGTTGGTATGTTGGTATGGTGGTATGTTGGTATGTTGGTATGTTGGTATGTTGGTATGTTGGTATGTTGGTATGTTGGTATGTTGGTATGTTGGTATGTTGGTATGTTGGAATGTTGGAATGTTCGTATGTAGGTATGTTCGTATGTTGGTATGTTCGTATGTTGGTATGTTCGTATGTTGGTATGTTCGTATGTTGGTATGTTCGTATGTTGGTATGTTCGTATGTTGGTATGTTCGTATGTTGGTATGTTCGTATGTTGGTATGTTCGTATGTTGGTATGGTGGTATGTTGGTATGTTGGTATGTTGGTATGTTCGTATGTAGGTATGTTCGTATGTTGGTATGTTCGTATGTTGGTATGTTCGTATGTTGGTATGTTCGTATGTTGGTATGTTCGTATGTTGGTATGTTCGTATGTTGGTATGTTCGTATGTTGGTATGTTCGTATGTTGGTATGTTCGTATGTTGGTATGTTCGTATGTTGGTATGTTCGTATGTTGGTATGTTCGTATGTTCTTATGTTCGTATGTTGGTATGTTCGTATGTTGGTATGTTCGTATGTTGGTATGTTCGTATGTTGGTATGTTCGTATGTTGGTATGTTGGTATGTTGGTATGGTGGTATGTTGGTATGTTGGTATGTTGGTATGTTGGTATGTTGGTATGTTGGTATGTTGGTATGTTGGTATGTTGGTATGTTGGTATGTTGGTATGTTGGTATGTTGGTATGTTGGTATGTTGGTATGTTGGTATGTTGGTATGTTGGTATGTTGGTATGTTGGTATGTTGGTATGTTCGTATGTTGGTATGTTCGTATGTTGGTATGTTGGTATGTTGGTATGGTGGTATGTTGGTATGTTGGTATGTTGGTATGTTGGTATGTTGATATGTTGGTATGTTCGTATTTTGGTATGTTCGTATGTTGGTATGTTCGTATGTTGGTATGTTCGTATGTTGGTATGTTCGTATGTTGGTATGTTCGTATGTTGGTATGTTGGTATGTTGGTATGGTGGTATGTTGGTATGTTGGTATGTTGGTATGTTCGTATGTAGGTATGTTCGTATGTTGGTATGTTCGTATGTTGGTATGTTCGTATGTTGGTATGTTCGTATGTTCGTATGTTCGTATGTTGGTATGATCGTATGTTGGTATGTTCGTATGTTGGTATGGTGGTATGTTGGTATGTTGGTATGTTGGTATGTTCGTATTTTGGTATGTTCGTATGTTGGTATGTTCGTATGTTGGTATGTTCGTATGTTGGTATGTTCGTATGTTGGTATGTTCGTATGTTGGTATGTTCGTATGTTGGTATGTTCGTATGTTGGTATGTTCGTATGTTGGTATGTTGGTATGTTGGTATGTTGGTATGTTGGTATGTTGGTATGTTGGTATGTTCGTATTTTGGTATGTTCGTATGTTGGTATGTTCGTATGTTGGTATGTTCGTATGTTGGTATGTTCGTATGTCGGTATGTTCGTATGTTGGTATGTTCGTATGTTGGTATGTTCGTATGTTGGTATGTTCGTATGTTGGTATGTTCGTATGTTGGTATGTTCGTATGTTGGTATATTCGTATGTTGGTATGTTCGTATGTTGGTATGTTCGTATGTTGGTATGTTCGTATGTTGGTATGTTCGTATGATGGTATGTTCGTATGTTGGTATGTTGGTATGTTGGTATGTTCGTATGTTGGTATGTTCGTATGTTGGTATGTTGGTATGTTGGTATGGTGGTATGTTGGTATGTTGGTATGTTGGTATGTTGGTATGTTGGTATGTTCGTATGTTGGTATGTTCGTATGTTGGTATGTTCGTATGTTGGTATGTTCGTATGTTGGTATGTTCGTAAGTTGGTATGTTGGTATGTTGGTATGGTGGTATGTTGGTATGTTGGTATGTTGGTATGTTGGTATGTTGGTATGTTGGTATGTTGGTATGTTGGTATGTTGGTATGTTGGTATGTTGGTATGTTGGTATGTTCGTATGTAGGTAGGTTCGTATGTTGGTATGTTCGTATGTTGGTATGTTGGTATGTTGGTATGTTGGTATGTTCGTATGTAGGTATGTTCGTATGTTGGTATGTTCGTATGTTGGTATGTTCGTATGTTGGTATGTTCGTATGTTGGTATGTTCGTATGTTGGTATGTTCGTATGTTGGTATGTTCGTATGTTGGTATGTTCGTATGTTGGTATGTTCGTATGTTGGTATGTTGGTATGTTGGTATGTTCGTATGTAGGTATGTTCGTATGTTGGTATGTTCGTGTGTTGGTATGTTCGTATGTTGGTATGTTCGTATGTTGGTATGTTCGTATGTTGGTATGTTCGTATGTTGGTATGGTGGTATGTTGGTATGTTGGTATGTTGGTATGTTGGTATGTTGGTATGTTGGTATGTTGGTATGTTCGTATTTTGGTATGTTCGTATGTTGGTATGTTCTTATGTTGGTATGTTCGTATGTTGGTATGTTCGTATGTTGGTATGTTCGTATGTTGGTATGTTGGTATGTTGGTATGGTGGTATGTTGGTATGTTGGTATGTTGGTATGTTGGTATGTTCGTATGTAGGTATGTTTGTATGTAGGTATGTTTGTATGTTGGTATGTTCGTATGTTGGTATGTTCGTATGTTGGTATGTTCGTATGTTGGTATGATCGTATGTTGGTATGTTCGTATGTTGGTATGGTGGTATGTTGGTATGTTCGTATTTTGGTATGTTCGTATGTTGGTATGTTCGTATGTTGGTATGTTCGTATGTTGGTATGTTCGTATGTTGGTATGTTCGTATGTTGGTATGTTCGTATGTTGGTATGTTCGTATGTTCGTATGTTGGTATGTTCGTATGTTGGTATGTTCGTATGTTGGTATGTTCGTATGTTGGTATGTTCGTATGTTGGTATGTTCGTATGTTGGTATGTTCGTATGTTGGTATGTTCGTATGTTGGTATGTTCGTATGTTGGTATGTTCGTATGTTGGTATGTTCGTATGTTGGTATGTTCGTATGTTGGTATGGTGGTATGTTGGTATGTTGGTATGTTGGTATGTTGGTATGTTGGTATGTTGGTATGTTGGTATGTTGGTATGTTCGTATGTAGGTATGTTCGTATGTTGGTATGTTCGTATGTTGGTATGTTCGTATGTTGGTATGTTCGTATGTTGGTATGTTCGTATGTTGGTATGTTCGTATGTTGGTATGGTGGTATGTTGGTATGTTGGTATGTTGGTATGTTTGTAATTTTGGTATGTTCGTATGTTGGTATGTTCGTATGTTGGTATGTTCGTATGTTGGTATGTTCGTATGTTGGTATGTTCGTATGTTGGTATGTTCGTATGTTGGTATGTTCGTATGTTGGTATGTTCGTATGTTGGTATGTTCGTATGTTGGTATGTTCGTATGTTGGTATGTTCGTATGTTGGTATGGTGGTATGTTGGTATGTTGGTATGTTGGTATGTTGGTATGTTGGTATGTTGGTATGTTGGTATGTTGGTATGTTGGTATGTTCGTATGTAGGTATGTTCGTATGTTGGTATGTTCGTATGTTGGTATGTTCGTATGTTGGTATGTTCGTATGTTGGTATGGTGGTATGTTGGTATGTTGGTATGTTGGTATGTTGGTATGTTCGTATTTTGGTATGTTCGTATGTTGGTATGTTCGTATGTTGGTATGTTCGTATGTTGGTATGTTGGTATGTTGGTATGGTGGTATGTTGGTATTTTGGTATGTTGGTATGTTGGTATGTTGGTATGTTGGTATGTTGGTATGTTGGTATGTTGGTATGTTGGTATGTTGGTATGTTGGTATGTTCGTATGTTGGTATGTTGGTATGTTGGTATGTTGGTATGTTGGTATGTTGGTATGTTCGTATGTTGGTATGTTGGTATGTTGGTATGTTGGTATGTTAGTATGTTGGTATGTTGGTATGTTGGTATGTTGGTATGTTGGTATGTTGGTATGTTCGTATGTAGGTATGTTCGTATGTTGGTATGTTCGTATGTTGGTATGTTCGTATGTTGGTATGTTCGTATGTTGGTATGGTGGTATGTTGGTATGTTGGTATGTTGGTATGTTCGTATTTTGGTATGTTCGTATGTTGGTATGTTCGTATGTTGGTATGTTCGTATGTTGGTATGTTCGTATGTTGGTATGTTCGTATGTTGGTATGTTCGTATGTTGGTATGTTCGTATTTTGGTATGTTCGTATGTTGGTATGTTCGTATGTTGGTATGTTCGTATGTTGGTATGTTCGTATGTTGGTATGTTCGTATGTTGGTATGTTCGTATGTTGGTATGTTCGTATGTTGGTATGTTCGTATGTTGGTATGTTCGTATGTTGGTATATTCGTATGTTGGTATGTTCGTATGTTGGTATGTTCGTATGTTGGTATGTTCGTATGATGGTATGTTCGTATGCTGGTATGTTCGTATGTTGGTATGTTCGTATGTTGGTATGTTCGTATGTTGGTATGTTGGTATGTTGGTATGGTGGTATGTTGGTATGTTGGTATGTTGGTATGTTGGTATGTTGGTATGTTCGTATGTTGGTATGTTCGTATGTTGGTATGTTCGTATGTTGGTATGTTCGTATGTTGGTATGTTCGTAAGTTGGTATGTTGGTATGTTGGTATGGTGGTATGTTGGTATGTTGGTATGTTGGTATGTTGGTATGTTGGTATGTTAGTATGTTGGTATGTTGGTATGTTGGTATGTTGGTATGTTGGTATGTTGGTATGTTGGTATGTTGGTATGTTGGTATGTTGGTATGTTGGTATGTTGGTATGTTGGTATGTTCGTATGTAGGTAGGTTCGTATGTTGGTATGTTCGTATGTTGGTATGTTCGTATGTTGGTATGTTCGTATGTTGATATGTTCGTATGTTGGTATGTTCGTATGTTGGTATGTTCGTATGTTGGTATGTTCGTATGTTGGTATGTTCGTATGTTGGTATGTTCGTATGTTGGTATGTTCGTATGTTGGTATGTTCGTTTGTTGGTATGTTCGTATGTTGGTATGTTCGTATGTTGGTATGTTCGTATGTTGGTATGTTCGTATGTTGGTATGTTCGTATGTTGGTATGTTCGTATGTTGGTATGTTCGTATGTTGGTATGTTCGTATGTTGGTATGGTGGTATGTTGGTATGTTGGTATGTTGGTATGTTTGTAATTTTGGTATGTTCGTATGTTGGTATGTTCGTATGTTGGTATGTTCGTATGTTGGTATGTTCGTATGTTGGTATGTTCGTATGTTGGTATGTTCGTATGTTGGTATGTTCGTATGTTGGTATGTTCGTATGTTGGTATGTTCGTATGTTGGTATGTTCGTATGTTGGTATGTTCGTATGTTGGTATGGTGGTATGTTGGTATGTTGGTATGTTGGTATGTTGGTATGTTGGTATGTTGGTATGTTGGTATGTTGGTATGTTGGTATGTTCGTATGTAGGTATGTTCGTATGTTGGTATGTTCGTATGTTGGTATGTTCGTATGTTGGTATGTTCGTATGTTGGTATGGTGGTATGTTGGTATGTTGGTATGTTGGTATGTTGGTATGTTCGTATTTTGGTATGTTCGTATGTTGGTATGTTCGTATGTTGGTATGTTCGTATGTTGGTATGTTGGTATGTTGGTATGGTGGTATGTTGGTATTTTGGTATGTTGGTATGTTGGTATGTTGGTATGTTGGTATGTTGGTATGTTGGTATGTTGGTATGTTGGTATGTTGGTATGTTGGTATGTTGGTATGTTCGTATGTTGGTATGTTGGTATGTTGGTATGTTGGTATGTTGGTATGTTGGTATGTTCGTATGTTGGTATGTTGGTATGTTGGTATGTTGGTATGTTAGTATGTTGGTATGTTGGTATGTTGGTATGTTGGTATGTTGGTATGTTCGTATGTAGGTATGTTCGTATGTTGGTATGTTCGTATGTTGGTATGTTCGTATGTTGGTATGTTCGTATGTTGGTATGGTGGTATGTTGGTATGTTGGTATGTTGGTATGTTCGTATTTTGGTATGTTCGTATGTTGGTATGTTCGTATGTTGGTATGTTCGTATGTTGGTATGTTCGTATGTTGGTATGTTCGTATGTTGGTATGTTCGTATGTTGGTATGTTCGTATTTTGGTATGTTCGTATGTTGGTATGTTCGTATGTTGGTATGTTCGTATGTTGGTATGTTCGTATGTTGGTATGTTCGTATGTTGGTATGTTCGTATGTTGGTATGTTCGTATGTTGGTATGTTCGTATGTTGGTATGTTCGTATGTTGGTATATTCGTATGTTGGTATGTTCGTATGTTGGTATGTTCGTATGTTGGTATGTTCGTATGATGGTATGTTCGTATGCTGGTATGTTCGTATGTTGGTATGTTCGTATGTTGGTATGTTCGTATGTTGGTATGTTGGTATGTTGGTATGGTGGTATGTTGGTATGTTGGTATGTTGGTATGTTGGTATGTTGGTATGTTCGTATGTTGGTATGTTCGTATGTTGGTATGTTCGTATGTTGGTATGTTCGTATGTTGGTATGTTCGTAAGTTGGTATGTTGGTATGTTGGTATGGTGGTATGTTGGTATGTTGGTATGTTGGTATGTTGGTATGTTGGTATGTTAGTATGTTGGTATGTTGGTATGTTGGTATGTTGGTATGTTGGTATGTTGGTATGTTGGTATGTTGGTATGTTGGTATGTTGGTATGTTGGTATGTTGGTATGTTCGTATGTAGGTAGGTTCGTATGTTGGTATGTTCGTATGTTGGTATGTTCGTATGTTGGTATGTTCGTATGTTGATATGTTCGTATGTTGGTATGTTCGTATGTTGGTATGTTCGTATGTTGGTATGTTCGTATGTTGGTATGTTCGTATGTTGGTATGTTCGTATGTTGGTATGTTCGTATGTTGGTATGTTCGTATGTTGGTATGTTCGTATGTTGGTATGTTCGTATGTTGGTATGTTCGTATGTTGGTATGTTCGTATGTTGGTATGTTCGTATGTTGGTATGTTCGTATGTTGGTATGTTCGTATGTTGGTATGGTGGTATGTTGGTATGTTGGTATGTTGGTATGTTGGTATGTTGGTATGTTGGTATGTTGGTATGTTGGTATGTTGGTATGTTGGTATGTTGGTATGTTCGTATGTAGGTATGTTCGTATGTTGGTATGTTCGTATGTTGGTATGTTCGTATGTTGGTATGTTCGTATGTTGGTATGTTCGTATGTTGGTATGTTCGTATGTTGGTATGTTCGTATGTTGGTATGTTCGTATGTTGGTATGGTGGTATGTTGGTATGTTGGTATGTTGGTATGTTCGTATTTTGGTATGTTCGTATGTTGGTATGTTCGTATGTTGGTATGTTCGTATGTTGGTATGTTGGTATGTTGGTATGGTGGTATGTTGGTATGTTGGTATGTTGGTATGTTAGTATGTTGGTATGTTGGTATGTTGGTATGTTGGTATGTTGGTATGTTGGTATGTTGGTATGTTGGTATGTTGGAATGTTCGTATGTAGGTATGTTCGTATGTTGGTATGTTCGTATGTTGGTATGTTCGTATGTTGGTATGTTCGTATGTTGGTATGTTCGTATGTTGGTATGTTCGTATGTTGGTATGTTCGTATGTTGGTATGGTGGTATGTTGGTATGTTGGTATGTTGGTATGTTCGTATGTAGGTATGTTCGTATGTTGGTATGTTCGTATGTTGGTATGTTCGTATGTTGGTATGTTCGTATGTTGGTATGTTCGTATGTTGGTATGTTCGTATGTTGGTATGGTGGTATGTTGGTATGTTGGTATGTTGGTATGTTCGTATGTAGGTATGTTCGTATGTTGGTATGTTCGTATGTTGGTATGTTCGTATGTTGGTATGTTCGTATGTTGGTATGTTCGTATGTTGGTATGTTCGTATGTTGGTATGTTCGTATGTTGGTATGTTCGTATGTTGGTATGTTCGTATGTTGGTATGTTCGTATGTTGGTATGTTCGTATGTTGGTATGTTCGTATGTTCTTATGTTCGTATGTTGGTATGTTCGTATGTTGGTATGTTCGTATGTTGGTATGTTCGTATGTTGGTATGTTCGTATGTTGGTATGTTGGTATGTTGGTATGGTGGTATGTTGGTATGTTGGTATGTTGGTATGTTGGTATGTTGGTATGTTGGTATGTTGGTATGTTAGTATGTTGGTATGTTGGTATGTTGGTATGTTGGTATGTTGGTATGTTGGTATGTTGGTATGTTGGTATGTTGGTATGTTGGTATGTTGGTATGTTGGTATGTTGGTATGTTGGTATGTTGGTATGTTCGTATGTTGGTATGTTCGTATGTTGGTATGTTGGTATGTTGGTATGGTGGTATGTTGGTATGTTGGTATGTTGGTATGTTGGTATGTTGGTATGTTGGTATGTTCGTATGTTGGTATGTTCGTATGTTGGTATGTTCGTATGTTGGTATGTTCGTATGTTGGTATGTTCGTATGTTGGTATGTTCGTATGTTGGTATGTTCGTATGTTGGTATGTTCGTATGTTGGTATGTTCGTATGTTGGTATGTTCGTATGTTCTTATGTTCGTATGTTGGTATGTTCGTATGTTGGTATGTTCGTATGTTGGTATGTTCGTATGTTGGTATGTTCGTATGTTGGTATGTTGGTATGTTGGTATGGTGGTATGTTGGTATGTTGGTATGTTGGTATGTTGGTATGTTGGTATGTTGGTATGTTGGTATGTTAGTATGTTGGTATGTTGGTATGTTGGTATGTTGGTATGTTGGTATGTTGGTATGTTGGTATGTTGGTATGTTGGTATGTTGGTATGTTGGTATGTTGGTATGTTGGTATGTTGGTATGTTCGTATGTTGGTATGTTCGTATGTTGGTATGTTGGTATGTTGGTATGGTGGTATGTTGGTATGTTGGTATGTTGGTATGTTGGTATGTTGGTATGTTGGTATGTTGGTATGTTGGTATGTTGGTATGTTGGTATGTTGGTATGTTGGTATGTTGGTATGTTGGTATGTTGGTATGTTGGTATGTTCGTATGTAGGTATGTTCGTATGTTGGTATGTTCGTATGTTGGTATGTTCGTATGTTGGTATGTTCGTATGTTGGTATGTTCGTATGTTGGTATGTTCGTATGTTGGTATGGTGGCATGTTGGTATGTTGGTATGTTCGTATGTAGGTATGTTCGTATGTTGGTATGTTCGTATGTTGGTATGTTCGTATGTTGGTATGTTCGTATGTTGGTATGTTAGTATGTTGGTATGTTCGTATGTTGGTATGTTCGTATGTTGGTATGTTCGTATGTTGGTATGTTCGTATGTTGGTATGTTCGTATGTTGGTATGTTCGTATGTTGGTATGGTGGTATGTTGGTATGTTGTTATGTTGGTATGTTCGTATTTTGGTATGTTCGTATGTTGGTATGTTCCTATGTTGGTATGTTCGTATGTTGGTATGTTCGTATGTTGGTATGTTCGTATGTTGGTATGTTCGTATGTTGGTATGTTCGTATGTTGGTATGTTCGTATGTTGGTATGTTCGTATGTTGGTATGTTCGTGTGTTGGTATGGTGGTATGTTGGTATGTTGGTATGTTGGTAGGTTGGTATGTTGGTATGTTGGTATGTTGGTATGTTGGTATGTTGGTATGTTGATATGTTCGTATGTAGGTATGTTCGTATGTTGGTATGTTCGTATGTTGGTATGTTCGTATGTTGGTATGTTCGTATGTTGGTATGTTCGTATGTTGGTATGTTCGTATGTTGGTATGTTCGTATGTTGGTATGTTCGTATGTTGGTATGTTCGTATGTTGGTATGTTCGTATGTTGGTATGTTCGTATGTTGGCATGTTCGTATGTTGGTATGTTCGTATGTTGGTATGGTGGTATGTTGGAATGTTGGTATGTTGGTATGTTGGTATGTTGGTATGTTGGTATGTTGGTATGTTGGTATGTTGGTATGTTGGTATGTTCGTATGTAGGTATGTTCGTATGTTGGTATGTTCGTATGTTGGTATGTTCGTATGTTGGTATGTTCGTATGTTGGTATGTTCGTATGTTGGTATGTTCGTATGTTGGTATGTTCGTATGTTGGTATGGTGGTATGTTGGTATGTTGGTATGTTAGTATGTTCGTATTTTGGTATGTTCGTATGTTGGTATGTTCGTATGTTGGTATGTTCGTATGTTGGTATGTTGGTATGTTGGTATGGTGGTATGTTGGTATGTTGGTATGTTGGTATGTTGGTATGTTGGTATGTTGGTATGTTGGTATGTTGGTATGTTGGTATGTTGGTATGTTGGTATGTTGGTATGTTGGTATGTTGGTATGTTGGTATGTTGGTATGTTGGTATGTTGGTATGTTGGTATGTTGGTATGTTGGTATGTTCGTATGTAGGTATGTTCGTATGTTGGTATGTTCGTATGTTGGTATGTTCGTATGTTGGTATGTTCGTATGTTGGTATGTTCGTATGTTGGTATGTTCGTATGTTGGTATGTTCGTATGTTGGTATGTTCGTATGTTGGTATGTTCGTATGTTAGTATGGTGGTATGTTGGTATGTTCGTATTTTGGTATGTTCGTATGTTGGTATGTTCGTATGTTGGTATGTTCGTATGTTGGTATGTTCGTATGTTGGTATGTTCGTATGTTGGTATGTTCGTATGTTGGTATGTTCGTATGTTGGTATGTTCGTATGTTGGTATGTTCGTATGTTGGTATGTTCGTATGTTGGTATGTTCGTATGTTGGTATGTTCGTATGTTGGTATGTTCGTATGTTGGTATGTTCGTATGTTGGTATGTTCGTATGTTGGTATGTTCGTATGTTGGTATGTTCGTATGTTGGTATGTTGGTATGTTGGTATGGTGGTATGTTGGTATGTTGGTATGTTGGTATGTTGGTATGTTGGTATGTTGGTATGTTGGTATGTTGGTATGTTCGTATGTAGGTATGTTCGTATGTGGGTATGTTCGTATGTTGGTATGTTCGTATGTTGGTATGTTCGTATGTTGGTATGTTCGTATGTTGGTATGTTCGTATGTTGGTATGTTCGTATGTTGGTATGTTCGTATGTTGGTATGTTCGTATGTTGGTATGTTGGTATGTTGGTATGTTCGTATGTAGGTATGTTCGTATGTTGGTATGTTCGTATGTTGGTATGTTCGTATGTTGGTATGTTCGTATGTTGGTATGTTCGTATGTTGGTATGTTCGTATGTTGGTATGGTGGTATGTTGGTATGTTGGTATGTTGGTATGTTGGTATGTTGGTATGTTGGTATGTTCGTATTTTGGTATGTTCGTATGTTGGTATGTTCGTATGTTGGTATGTTCGTATGTTGGTATGTTCGTGTGTTGGTATGTTCGTATGTTGGTATGTTGGTATGTTGGTATGGTGGTATGTTGGTATGTTGGTATGTTGGTATGTTGGTATGTTCGTATGTAGGTATGTTTGTATGTAGGTATGTTTGTATGTTGGTATGTTCGTATGTTGGTATGTTCGTATGTTGGTATGTTCGTATGTTGGTATGATCGTATGTTGGTATGTTCGTATGTTGGTATGGTGGTATGTTGGTATGTTCGTATTTTGGTATGTTCGTATGTTGGTATGTTCGTATGTTGGTATGTTCGTATGTTGGTATGTTCGTATGTTGGTATGTTCGTATGTTGGTATGTTCGTATGTTGGTATGTTCGTATGTTGGTATGTTCGTATGTTGGTATGTTCGTATGTTGGTATGTTCGTATGTTGGTATGTTCGTATGTTGGTATGTTCGTATGTTGGTATGTTCGTATGTTGGTATGTTCGTATGTTGGTATGTTCGTATGTTGGTATGTTCGTATGTTGGTATGTTCGTATGTTGGTATGTTCGTATGTTGGTATGTTCGTATGTTGGTATGTTCGTATGTTGCTATGTTCGTATGTTGGTATGTTCGTATGTTGGTATGTTCGTATGTTGGTATGTTCGTATGTTGGTATGTTCGTATGTTGGTATGGTGGTATGTTGGTATGTTGGTATGTTGGTATGTTGGTATGTTGGTATGTTGGTATGTTGGTATGTTGGTATGTTGGTATGTTGGTATGTTGGTATGTTCGTATGTAGGTATGTTCGTATGTTGGTATGTTCGTATGTTGGTATGTTCGTATGTTGGTATGTTCGTATGTTGGTATGTTCGTATGTTGGTATGTTCGTATGTTGGTATGTTCGTATGTTGGTATGTTCGTATGTTGGTATGGTGGTATGTTGGTATGTTGGTATGTTGGTATGTTCGTATTTTGGTATGTTCGTATGTTGGTATGTTCGTATGTTGGTATGTTCGTATGTTGGTATGTTGGTATGTTGGTATGGTGGTATGTTGGTATGTTGGTATGTTGGTATGTTGGTATGTTGGTATGTTGGTATGTTGGTATGTTGGTATGTTGGTATGTTGGTATGTTGGTATGTTGGAATGTTCGTATGTAGGTATGTTCGTATGTTGGTATGTTCGTATGTTGGTATGTTCGTATGTTGGTATGTTCGTATGTTGGTATGTTCGTATGTTGGTATGTTCGTATGTTGGTATGTTCGTATGTTGGTATGTTCGTATGTTGGTATGTTCGTATGTTGGTATGTTCGTATGTTGGTATGGTGGTATGTTGGTATGTTGGTATGTTGGTATGTTCGTATGTAGGTATCTTCGTATGTTGGTATGTTCGTATGTTGGTATGTTCGTATGTTGGTATGTTCGTATGTTGGTATGTTCGTATGTTGGTATGTTCGTATGTTGGTATGTTCGTATGTTGGTATGTTCGTATGTTGGTATGTTCGTATGTTGGTATGTTCGTATGTTCTTAAGTTCGTATGTTGGTATGTTCGTATGTTGGTATGTTCGTATGTTAGTATGTTCGTATGTTGGTATGTTCGTATGTTGGTATGTTGGTATGTTGGTATGGTGGTATGTTGGTATGTTGGTATGTTGGTATGTTGGTATGTTGGTATGTTGGTATGTTGGTATGTTGGTATGTTGGTATGTTGGTATGTTGGTATGTTGGTATGTTGGTATGTTGGTATGTTGGTATGTTGGTATGTTGGTATGTTGGTATGTTGGTATGTTGGTATGTTGGTATGTTCGTATGTTGGTATGTTCGTATGTTGGTATGTTGGTATGTTGGTATGGTGGTATGTTGGTATGTTGGTATGTTGGTATGTTGGTATGTTGGTATGTTGGTATATTGGTATGTTCGTATTTTGGTATGTTCGTATGTTGGTATGTTCGTATGTTGGTATGTTCGTATGTTGGTATGTTCGTATGTTGGTATGTTCGTATGTTGGTATGTTGGTATGTTGGTATGGTGGTATGTTGGTATGTTGGTATGTTGGTATGTTCGTATGTAGGTATGTTCGTATGTTGGTATGTTCGTATGTTGGTATGTTCGTATGTTGGTATGTTCGTATGTTGGTATGTTCGTATGTTGGTATGATCGTATGTTGGTATGTTCGTATGTTGGTATGGTGGTATGTTGGTATGTTGGTATGTTGGTATGTTCGTATTTTGGTATGTTCGTATGTTGGTATGTTCGTATGTTGGTATGTTCGTATGTTGGTATGTTCGTATGTTGGTATGTTCGTATGTTGGTATGTTCGTATGTTGGTATGTTCGTATGTTGGTATGTTCGTATGTTGGTATGTTGGTATGTTGGTATGTTGGTATGTTGGTATGTTGGTATGTTGGTATGTTGGTATGTTGGTATGTTCGTATGTAGGTATGTTCGTATGTTGGTATGTTCGTATGTTGGTATGTTCGTATGTTGGTATGTTCGTATGTTGGTATGTTCGTATGTTGGTATGTTCGTATGTTGGTATGGTGGTATGTTGGTATGTTGGTATGTTGGTATGTTCGTATTTTGGTATGTTCGTATGTTGGTATGTTCGTATGTTGGTATGTTCGTATGTTGGTATGTTCGTATGTTGGTATGTTCGTATGTTGGTATGTTCGTATGTTGGTATGTTCGTATGTTGGTATGTTCGTATGTTGGTATGTTCGTATGTTGGTATGTTCGTATGTTGGTATGTTCGTATGTTGGTATGTTCGTATGTTGGTATGTTCGTATGTTGGTATGGTGGTATGTTGGTATGTTGGTATATTCGTATGTTGGTATGTTCGTATGTTGGTATGTTCGTATGTTGGTATGTTCGTATGTTGGTATGTTCGTATGTTGGTATGTTCGTATGTTCTTATGTTCGTATGTTGGTATGTTCGTATGTTGGTATGTTCGTATGTTGGTATGTTCGTATGTTGGTATGTTCGTATGTTGGTATGTTGGTATGTTGGTATGGTGGTATGTTGGTATGTTGGTATGTTGGTATGTTGATATTTTGGTATGTTGGTATGTTGGTATGTTGGTATGTTGGTATGTTGGTATGTTGGTATGTTGGTATGTTGGTATGTTGGTATGTTGGTATGTTGGTATGTTGGTATGTTGGTATGTTGGTATGTTGGTATGTTCGTATGTAGGTATGTTCGTATGTTGGTATGTTCGTATGTTGGTATGTTCGTATGTTGGTATGTTCGTATGTTGGTATGTTCGTATGTTGGTATGTTCGTATGTTGGTATGGTGGCATGTTGGTATGTTGGTATGTTCGTATGTAGGTATGTTCGTATGTTGGTATGTTCGTATGTTGGTATGTTCGTATGTTGGTATGTTCGTATGTTGGTATGTTAGTATGTTGGTATGTTCGTATGTTGGTATGTTCGTATGTTGGTATGTTCGTATGTTGGTATGTTCGTATGTTGGTATGTTCGTATGTTGGTATGTTCGTATGTTGGTATGGTGGTATGTTGGTATGTTGTTATGTTGGTATGTTCGTATTTTGGTATGTTCGTATGTTGGTATGTTCCTATGTTGGTATGTTCGTATGTTGGTATGTTCGTATGTTGGTATGTTCGTATGTTGGTATGTTCGTATGTTGGTATGTTCGTATGTTGGTATGTTCGTATGTTGGTATGTTCGTATGTTGGTATGTTCGTGTGTTGGTATGGTGGTATGTTGGTATGTTGGTATGTTGGTAGGTTGGTATGTTGGTATGTTGGTATGTTGGTATGTTGGTATGTTGGTATGTTGATATGTTCGTATGTAGGTATGTTCGTATGTTGGTATGTTCGTATGTTGGTATGTTCGTATGTTGGTATGTTCGTATGTTGGTATGTTCGTATGTTGGTATGTTCGTATGTTGGTATGTTCGTATGTTGGTATGTTCGTATGTTGGTATGTTCGTATGTTGGTATGTTCGTATGTTGGTATGTTCGTATGTTGGTACGTTCGTATGTTGGTATGTTCGTATGTTGGTATGGTGGTATGTTGGTATGTTGGTATGTTGGTATGTTGGTATGTTGGTATGTTGTAATGTTGGTATGTTGGTATGTTCGTATGTAGGTATGTTCGTATGTTGGTATGTTCGTATGTTGGTATGTTCGTATGTTGGTATGTTCGTATGTTGGTATGTTCGTATGTTGGTATGTTCGTATGTTGGTATGTTCGTATGTTGGTATGGTGGTATGTTGGTATGTTGGTATGTTGGTATGTTCGTATTTTGGTATGTTCGTATGTTGGTATGTTCGTATGTTGGTATGTTCGTATGTTGGTATGTTGGTATGTTGGTATGGTGGTATGTTGGTATGTTGGTATGTTGGTATGTTGGTATGTTGGTATGTTGGTATGTTGGTATGTTGGTATGTTGGTATGTTGGTATGTTGGTATGTTGGTATGTTGGTATGTTGGTATGTTGGTATGTTGGTATGTTGGTATGTTGGTATGTTGGTATGTTGGTATGTTGGTATGTTGGTATGTTCGTATGTAGGTATGTTCGTATGTTGGTATGTTCGTATGTTGGTATGTTGGTATGTTCGTATGTTGGTATGTTCGTATGTTGGTATGTTCGTATGTTGGTATGTTCGTATGTTGGTATGTTCGTATGTTGGTATGTTCGTATGTTAGTATGGTGGTATGTTGGTAAGTTCGTATTTTGGTATGTTCGTATGTTGGTATGTTCGTATGTTGGTATGTTCGTATGTTGGTATGTTCGTATGTTGGTATGTTCGTATGTTGGTATGTTCGTATGTTGGTATGTTCGTATGTTGGTATGTTCGTATGTTGGTATGTTCGTATGTTGGTATGTTCGTATGTTGGTATGTTCGTATGTTGGTATGTTCGTATGTTGGTATGTTCGTATGTTGGTATGTTCGTATGTTGGTATGTTCGTATGTTGGTATGTTCGTATGTTGGTATGTTCGTATGTTGGTATGTTCGTATGTTGGTATGTTGGTATGTTGGTATGGTGGTATGTTGGTATGTTGGTATGTTGGTATGTTGGTATGTTGGTATGTTGGTATGTTGGTATGTTGGTATGTTCGTATGTAGGTATGTTCGTATGTGGGTATGTTCGTATGTTGGTATGTTCGTATGTTGGTATGTTCGTATGTTGGTATGTTCGTATGTTGGTATGTTCGTATGTTGGTATGTTCGTATGTTGGTATGTTCGTATGTTGGTATGTTCGTATGTTGGTATGTTGGTATGTTGGTATGTTCGTATGTAGGTATGTTCGTATGTTGGTATGTTCGTATGTTGGTATGTTCGTATGTTGGTATGTTCGTATGTTGGTATGTTCGTATGTTGGTATGTTCGTATGTTGGTATGGTGGTTTGTTGGTATGTTGGTATGTTGGTATGTTGGTATGTTGGTATGTTCGTATTTTGGTATGTTCGTATGTTGGTATGTTGGTATGTTGGTATGTTCGTATGTTGGTATGTTCGTATGTTGGTATGTTCGTATGTTAGTATGGTGGTATGTTGGTATGTTCGTATTTTGGTATGTTCGTATGTTGGTATGTTCGTATGTTGGTATGTTCGTATGTTGGTATGTTCGTATGTTGGTATGTTCGTATGTTGGTATGTTCGTATGTTGGTATGTTCGTATGTTGGTATGTTCGTATGTTGGTATGTTCGTATGTTGGTATGTTCGTATGTTGGTATGTTCGTATGTTGGTATGTTCGTATGTTGGTATGTTCGTATGTTGGTATGTTCGTATGTTGGTATGTTCGTATGTTGGTATGTTCGTATGTTGGTATGTTCGTATGTTGGTATGTTGGTATGTTGGTATGGTGGTATGTTGGTATGTTGGTATGTTGGTATGTTGGTATGTTGGTATGTTGGTATGTTGGTATGTTCGTATGTAGGTATGTTCGTATGTGGGTATGTTCGTATGTTGGTATGTTCGTATGTTGGTATGTTCGTATGTTGGTATGTTCGTATGTTGGTATGTTCGTATGTTGGTATGTTCGTATGTTGGTATGTTCGTATGTTGGTATGTTCGTATGTTGGTATGTTGGTATGTTGGTATGTTCGTATGTAGGTATGTTCGTATGTTGGTATGTTCGTATGTTGGTATGTTCGTATGTTGGTATGTTCGTATGTTGGTATGTTCGTATGTTGGTATGTTCGTATGTTGGTATGGTGGTATGTTGGTATGTTGGTATGTTGGTATGTTGGTATGTTGGTATGTTGGTATGTTGGTATGTTCGTATTTTGGTATGTTCGTATGTTGGTATGTTCGTATGTTGGTATGTTCGTATGTTGGTATGTTCGTGTGTTGGTATGTTCGTATGTTGGTATGTTGGTATGTTGGTATGGTGGTATGTTGGTATGTTGGTATGTTGGTATGTTGGTATGTTCGTATGTAGGTATGTTTGTATGTAGGTATGTTTGTATGTTGGTATGTTCGTATGTTGGTATGTTCGTATGTTGGTATGTTCGTATGTTGGTATGATCGTATGTTGGTATGTTCGTATGTTGGTATGGTGGTATGTTGGTATGTTCGTATTTTGGTATGTTCGTATGTTGGTATGTTCGTATGTTGGTATGTTTGTATGTTGGTATGTTCGTATGTTGGTATGTTCGTATGTTGGTATGTTCGTATGTTGGTATGTTCGTATGTTGGTATGTTCGTATGTTGGTATGTTCGTATGTTGGTATGTTCGTATGTTGGTATGTTCGTATGTTGGTATGTTCGTATGTTGGTATGTTCGTATGTTGGTATGTTCGTATGTTGGTATGTTCGTATGTTGGTATGTTCGTATGTTGGTATGTTCGTATGTTGGTATGTTCGTATGTTGTTATGGTGGTATGTTGGTATGTTGGTATGTTGGTATGTTGGTATGTTGGTATGTTGGTATGTTGGTATGTTGGTATGTTGGTATGTTGGTATGTTCGTATGTAGGTATGTTCGTATGTTGGTATGTTCGTATGTTGATATGTTCGTATGTTGGTATGTTCGTATGTTGGTATGTTCGTATGTTGGTATGTTCGTATGTTGGTATGGTGGTATGTTGGTATGTTGGTATGTTGGTATGTTTGTAATTTTGGTATGTTCGTATGTTGGTATGTTCGTATGTTGGTATGTTCGTATGTTGGTATGTTCGTATGTTGGTATGTTCGTATGTTGGTATGTTCGTATGTTGGTATGTTCGTATGTTGGTATGTTCGTATGTTGGTATGTTCGTATGTTGGTATGTTCGTATGTTGGTATGTTCGTATGTTGGTATGTTCGTATGTTGGTATGTTCGTATGTTGGTATGTTCGTATGTTGGTATGGTGGTATGTTGGTATGTTGGTATGTTGGTATGTTGGTATGTTGGTATGTTGGTATGTTGGTATGTTGGTATGTTGGTATGTTCGTATGTAGGTATGTTCGTATGTTGGTATGTTCGTATGTTGGTATGTTCGTATGTTGGTATGTTCGTATGTTGGTATGTTCGTATGTTGGTATGTTCGTATGTTGGTATGTTCGTATGTTGGTATGGTGGTATGTTGGTATGTTGGTATGTTCGTATTTTGGTATGTTCGTATGTTGGTATGTTCGTATGTTGGTATGTTCGTATGTTGGTATGTTGGTATGTTGGTATGGTGGTATGTTGGTATTTTGGTATGTTGGTATGTTGGTATGTTGGTATGTTGGTATGTTGGTATGTTGGTATGTTGGTATGTTGGTATGTTGGTATGTTGGTATGTTCGTATGTTGGTATGTTGGTATGTTGTTATGTTGGTATGTTGGTATGTTGGTATGTTGGTATGTTGGTATGTTCGTATGTTGGTATGTTGGTATGTTGGTATGTTGGTATGTTAGTATGTTGGTATGTTGGTATGTTGGTATGTTGGTATGTTGGTATGTTGGTATGTTCGTATGTAGGTATGTTCGTATGTTGGTATGTTCGTATGTTGGTATGTTCGTATGTTGGTATGTTCGTATGTTGGTATGGTGGTATGTTGGTATGTTGGTATGTTGGTATGTTCGTATTTTGGTATGTTCGTATGTTGGTATGTTCGTATGTTGGTATGTTCGTATGTTGGTATGTTCGTATGTTGGTATGTTCGTATGTTGGTATGTTCGTATGTTGGTATGTTCGTATGTTGGTATGTTCGTATGTTGGTATGGTGGTATGTTGGTATGTTGGTATGTTGGTATGTTCGTATTTTGGTATGTTCGTATGTTGGTATGTTCGTATGTTGGTATGTTCGTATGTTGGTATGTTCGTATGTTGGTATGTTCGTATGTTGGTATGTTCGTATGTTGGTATGTTCGTATGTTGGTATGTTCGTATGTTGGTATGTTCGTATGTTGGTATGTTCGTATGTTGGTATATTCGTATGTTGGTATGTTCGTATGTTGGTATGTTCGTATGTTGGTATGTTCGTATGATGGTATGTTCGTATGTTGGTATGTTCGTATGTTGGTATGTTCGTATGTTGGTATGTTCGTATGTTGGTATGTTGGTATGTTGGTATGGTGGTATGTTGGTATGTTGGTATGTTGGTATGTTGGTATGTTGGTATGTTCGTATGTTGGTATGTTCGTATGTTGGTATGTTCGTATGTTGGTATGTTCGTATGTTGGTATGTTCGTAAGTTGGTATGTTGGTATGTTGGTATGTTGGTATGTTGGTATGTTGGTATGTTGGTATGTTGGTATGTTGGTATGTTGGTATGTTGGTATGTTGGTATGTTGGTATGTTGGTATGTTGGTATGTTGGTATGTTGGTATGTTGGTATGTTGGTATGTTGGTATGTTGGTATGTTGGTATGTTGGTATGTTGGTATGTTGGTATGTTGGTATGTTCGTATGTAGGTAGGTTCGTATGTTGGTATGTTCGTATGTTGGTATGTTGGTATGTTGGTATGTTCGTATGTAGGTATGTTCGTATGTTGGTATGTTCGTATGTTGGTATGTTCGTATGTTGGTATGTTCGTATGTTGGTATGTTCGTATGTTGGTATGTTCGTATGTTGGTATGTTCGTATGTTGGTATGTTCGTATGTTGGTATGTTCGTATGTTGGTATGTTGGTATGTTGGTATGTTCGTATGTAGGTATGTTCGTATGTTGGTATGTTCGTATGTTGGTATGTTCGTATGTTGGTATGTTCGTATGTTGGTATGTTCGTATGTTGGTATGTTCGTATGTTGGTATGGTGGTATGTTGGTATGTTGGTATGTTGGTATGTTGGTATGTTGGTATGTTGGTATGTTCGTATTTTGGTATGTTCGTATGTTGGTATGTTCGTATGTTGGTATGTTCGTATGTTGGTATGTTCGTATGTTGGTATGTTCGTATGTTGGTATGTTGGTATGTTGGTATGGTGGTATGTTGGTATGTTGGTATGTTGGTATGTTGGTATGTTCGTATGTAGGTATGTTTGTATGTAGGTATGTTTGTATGTTGGTATGTTCGTATGTTGGTATGTTCGTATGTTGGTATGTTCGTATGTTGGTATGATCGTATGTTGGTATGTTCGTATGTTGGTATGGTGGTATGTTGGTATGTTCGTATTTTGGTATGTTCGTATGTTGGTATGTTCGTATGTTGGTATGTTCGTATATTGGTATGTTCGTATGTTGGTATGTTCGTATGTTGGTATGTTCGTATGTTGGTATGTTCGTATGTTGGTATGTTCGTATGTTGGTATGTTCGTATGTTGGTATGTTCGTATGTTGGTATGTTCGTATGTTGGTATGTTCGTATGTTGGTATGTTCGTATGTTGGTATGTTCGTATGTTGGTATGTTCGTATGTTGGTATGTTCGTATGTTGGTATGTTCGTATGTTGGTATGTTCGTATGTTGGTATGTTCGTATGTTGGTATGTTCGTATGTTGGTATGGTGGTATGTTGGTATGTTGGTATGTTGGTATGTTGGTATGTTGGTATGTTGGTATGTTGGTATGTTGGTATGTTGGTATGTTGGTATGTTCGTATGTAGGTATGTTCGTATGTAGGTATGTTCGTATGTTGGTATGTTCGTATGTTGGTATGTTCGTATGTTGGTATGTTCGTATGTTGGTATGTTCGTATGTTGGTATGTTCGTATGTTGGTATGGTGGTATGTTGGTATGTTGGTATGTTGGTATGTTTGTAATTTTGGTATGTTCGTATGTTGGTATGTTCGTATGTTGGTATGTTCGTATGTTGGTATGTTCGTATGTTGGTATGTTCGTATGTTGGTATGTTCGTATGTTGGTATGTTCGTATGTTGGTATGTTCGTATGTTGGTATGTTCGTATGTTGGTATGTTCGTATGTTGGTATGTTCGTATGTTGGTATGTTCGTATGTTGGTATGTTCGTATGTTGGTATGTTCGTATGTTGGTATGGTGGTATGTTGGTATGTTGGTATGTTGGTATGTTGGTATGTTGGTATGTTGGTATGTTGGTATGTTGGTATGTTGGTATGTTGGTATGTTCGTATGTAGGTATGTTCGTATGTTGGTATGTTCGTATGTTGGTATGTTCGTATGTTGGTATGTTCGTATGTTGGTATGTTCGTATGTTGGTATGTTCGTATGTTGGTATGTTCGTATGTTGGTATGGTGGTATGTTGGTATGTTAGTATGTTGGTATGTTGGTATGTTCGTATTTTGGTATGTTCGTATGTTGGTATGTTCGTATGTTGGTATGTTCGTATGTTGGTATGTTGGTATGTTGGTATGGTGGTATGTTGGTATTTTGGTATGTTGGTATGTTGGTATGTTGGTATGTTGGTATGTTGGTATGTTGGTATGTTGGTATGTTGGTATGTTGGTATGTTCGTATGTTGGTATGTTGGTATGTTGGTATGTTGGTATGTTGGTATGTTGGTATGTTGGTATGTTGGTATGTTCGTATGTTGGTATGTTGGTATGTTGGTATGTTGGTATGTTAGTATGTTGGTATGTTGGTATGTTGGTATGTTGGTATGTTGGTATGTTCGTATGTAGGTATGTTCGTATGTTGGTATGTTCGTATGTTGGTATGTTCGTATGTCGGTATGTTCGTATGTTGGTATGGTGGTATGTTGGTATGTTGGTATGTTGGTATGTTCGTATTTTGGTATGTTCGTATGTTGGTATGTTCGTATGTTGGTATGTTCGTATGTTGGTATGTTCGTATGTTGGTATGTTCGTATGTTGGTATACTAGCGTCTAGTCCCTTGTTATTCCTGCCGATCATACCTCACATGACTTGCGCACCTCCTCTGCATGCAGCTGAAATGTGAATAAAACACAACACCATAGTGGCACAGATGGATATGCGTGTGTGTTCGGCCGTGCTGATTTTTTACTGCATAAAGTAGTTGCGGGGTCGAATCTCGGTTGGAACCAAAATTTTTTTTTTATTTTATAGTTTTTTTTTAAACACTGTCTTGCGTTTTGCTGTTAACGCGAGGTTATTTGTTAAGAGCAGTTATATTTTTAAAGAAAAAATACGAAGACAAATTTGCATTCACTCACTGATTGACGGCATACTGACACTCAAGTCTGGTAATAAAATAAAAAAAAGGATTTGTTGTTTTCTATTGAATGCAATTTATTAGCAATGAAAAAATCGGCTTTAACAATGCAAATCTCGATGTAAATATCACACTCGCACATATGCGAGCCCTATTACATGATATTGCGCAATTCATGATCGGCAGGAATAACAAGGGGCTAGACGCTAGTTGTTGGTATGTTCGTATGTTGGTATGTTCGTATGTTGGTATGTTCGTATGTTGGTATGGTGGTATGTTGGTATGTTGGTATGTTGGTATGTTCGTATTTTGGTATGTTCGTATGTTGGTATGTTCGTATGTTGGTATGTTCGTATGTTGGTATGTTCGTATGTTGGTATGTTCGTATGTTGGTATGTTCGTATGTTGGTATGTTCGTATGTTGGTATGTTCGTATGTTGGTATGTTCGTATGTTGGTATATTCGTATGTTGGTATGTTCGTATGTTGGTATGTTCGTATGTTGGTATGTTCGTATGATGGTATGTTCGTATGTTGGTATGTTCGTATGTTGGTATGTTCGTATGTTGGTATGTTCGTATGTTGGTATGTTCGTATGTTGGTATGTTGGTATGTTGGTATGGTGGTATGTTGGTATGTTGGTATGTTGGTATGTTGGTATGTTGGTATGTTCGTATGTTGGTATGTTCGTATGTTGGTATGTTCGTATGTTGGTATGTTCGTATGTTGGTATGTTCGTAAGTTGGTATGTTGGTATGTTGGTATGGTGGTATGTTGGTATGTTGGTATGTTGGTATGTTGGTATGTTGGTATGTTGGTATGTTGGTATGTTGGTATGTTGGTATGTTGGTATGTTGGTATGTTGGTATGTTGGTATGTTGGTATGTTGGTATGTTGGTATGTTGGTATGTTGGTATGTTCGTATGTAGGTAGGTTCGTATGTTGGTATGTTCGTATGTTGGTATGTTCGTATGTTGGTATGTTCGTATGTTGATATGTTCGTATGTTGGTATGTTCGTATGTTGGTATGTTCGTATGTTGGTATGTTCGTATGTTGGTATGTTCGTATGTTGGTATGTTCGTATGTTGGTATGTTCGTATGTTGGTATGTTCGTATGTTGGTATGTTCGTATGTTGGTATGTTCGTATGTTGGTATGTTCGTATGTTGGTATGTTCGTATGTTGGTATGTTCGTATGTTGGTATGTTCGTATGTTGCTATGTTCGTATGTTGGTATGTTCGTATGTTGGTATGTTCGTATGTTGGTATGTTCGTATGTTGGTATGTTCGTATGTTGGTATGTTGGTATGGTGGTATGTTGGTATGTTGGTATGTTGGTATGTTGGTATGTTGGTATGTTGGTATGTTGGTATGTTGGTATGTTGGTATGTTGGTATGTTGGTATGTTCGTATGTAGGTATGTTCGTATGTTGGTATGTTCGTATGTTGGTATGTTCGTATGTTGGTATGTTCGTATGTTGGTATGTTCGTATGTTGGTATGTTCGTATGTTGGTATGTTCGTATGTTGGTATGTTCGTATGTTGGTATGGTGGTATGTTGGTATGTTGGTATGTTGGTATGTTCGTATTTTGGTATGTTCGTATGTTGGTATGTTCGTATGTTGGTATGTTCGTATGTTGGTATGTTGGTATGTTGGTATGGTGGTATGTTGGTATGTTGGTATGTTGGTATGTTGGTATGTTGGTATGTTGGTATGTTGGTATGTTGGTATGTTGGTATGTTGGTATGTTGGTATGTTGGAATGTTGGAATGTTCGTATGTAGGTATGTTCGTATGTTGGTATGTTCGTATGTTGGTATGTTCGTATGTTGGTATGTTCGTATGTTGGTATGTTCGTATGTTGGTATGTTCGTATGTTGGTATGTTCGTATGTTGGTATGTTCGTATGTTGGTATGTTCGTATGTTGGTATGGTGGTATGTTGGTATGTTGGTATGTTGGTATGTTCGTATGTAGGTATGTTCGTATGTTGGTATGTTCGTATGTTGGTATGTTCGTATGTTGGTATGTTCGTATGTTGGTATGTTCGTATGTTGGTATGTTCGTATGTTGGTATGTTCGTATGTTGGTATGTTCGTATGTTGGTATGTTCGTATGTTGGTATGTTCGTATGTTGGTATGATCGTATGTTGGTATGTTCGTATGTTCTTATGTTCGTATGTTGGTATGTTCGTATGTTGGTATGTTCGTATGTTGGTATGTTCGTATGTTGGTATGTTCGTATGTTGGTATGTTGGTATGTTGGTATGGTGGTATGTTGGTATGTTGGTATGTTGGTATGTTGGTATGTTGGTATGTTGGTATGTTGGTATGTTGGTATGTTGGTATGTTGGTATGTTGGTATGTTGGTATGTTGGTATGTTGGTATGTTGGTATGTTGGTATGTTGGTATGTTGGTATGTTGGTATGTTGGTATGTTGGTATGTTGGTATGTTGGTATGTTCGTATGTTGGTATGTTCGTATGTTGGTATGTTGGTATGTTGGTATGGTGGTATGTTGGTATGTTGGTATGTTGGTATGTTGGTATGTTGATATGTTGGTATGTTCGTATTTTGGTATGTTCGTATGTTGGTATGTTCGTATGTTGGTATGTTCGTATGTTGGTATGTTCGTATGTTGGTATGTTCGTATGTTGGTATGTTGGTATGTTGGTATGGTGGTATGTTGGTATGTTGGTATGTTGGTATGTTCGTATGTAGGTATGTTCGTATGTTGGTATGTTCGTATGTTGGTATGTTCGTATGTTGGTATGTTCGTATGTTCGTATGTTCGTATGTTGGTATGATCGTATGTTGGTATGTTCGTATGTTGGTATGGTGGTATGTTGGTATGTTGGTATGTTGGTATGTTCGTATTTTGGTATGTTCGTATGTTGGTATGTTCGTATGTTGGTATGTTCGTATGTTGGTATGTTCGTATGTTGGTATGTTCGTATGTTGGTATGTTCGTATGTTGGTATGTTCGTATGTTGGTATGTTCGTATGTTGGTATGTTGGTATGTTGGTATGTTGGTATGTTGGTATGTTGGTATGTTGGTATGTTCGTATTTTGGTATGTTCGTATGTTGGTATGTTCGTATGTTGGTATGTTCGTATGTTGGTATGTTCGTATGTCGGTATGTTCGTATGTTGGTATGTTCGTATGTTGGTATGTTCGTATGTTGGTATGTTCGTATGTTGGTATGTTCGTATGTTGGTATGTTCGTATGTTGGTATATTCGTATGTTGGTATGTTCGTATGTTGGTATGTTCGTATGTTGGTATGTTCGTATGATGGTATGTTCGTATGTTGGTATGTTGGTATGTTGGTATGTTCGTATGTTGGTATGTTCGTATGTTGGTATGTTGGTATGTTGGTATGGTGGTATGTTGGTATGTTGGTATGTTGGTATGTTGGTATGTTGGTATGTTCGTATGTTGGTATGTTCGTATGTTGGTATGTTCGTATGTTGGTATGTTCGTATGTTGGTATGTTCGTAAGTTGGTATGTTGGTATGTTGGTATGGTGGTATGTTGGTATGTTGGTATGTTGGTATGTTGGTATGTTGGTATGTTGGTATGTTGGTATGTTGGTATGTTGGTATGTTGGTATGTTGGTATGTTGGTATGTTCGTATGTAGGTAGGTTCGTATGTTGGTATGTTCGTATGTTGGTATGTTGGTATGTTGGTATGTTGGTATGTTCGTATGTAGGTATGTTCGTATGTTGGTATGTTCGTATGTTGGTATGTTCGTATGTTGGTATGTTCGTATGTTGGTATGTTCGTATGTTGGTATGTTCGTATGTTGGTATGTTCGTATGTTGGTATGTTCGTATGTTGGTATGTTCGTATGTTGGTATGTTGGTATGTTGGTATGTTCGTATGTAGGTATGTTCGTATGTTGGTATGTTCGTATGTTGGTATGTTCGTATGTTGGTATGTTCGTATGTTGGTATGTTCGTATGTTGGTATGTTCGTATGTTGGTATGGTGGTATGTTGGTATGTTGGTATGTTGGTATGTTGGTATGTTGGTATGTTGGTATGTTGGTATGTTCGTATTTTGGTATGTTCGTATGTTGGTATGTTCTTATGTTGGTATGTTCGTATGTTGGTATGTTCGTATGTTGGTATGTTCGTATGTTGGTATGTTGGTATGTTGGTATGGTGGTATGTTGGTATGTTGGTATGTTGGTATGTTGGTATGTTCGTATGTAGGTATGTTTGTATGTAGGTATGTTTGTATGTTGGTATGTTCGTATGTTGGTATGTTCGTATGTTGGTATGTTCGTATGTTGGTATGATCGTATGTTGGTATGTTCGTATGTTGGTATGGTGGTATGTTGGTATGTTCGTATTTTGGTATGTTCGTATGTTGGTATGTTCGTATGTTGGTATGTTCGTATGTTGGTATGTTCGTATGTTGGTATGTTCGTATGTTGGTATGTTCGTATGTTGGTATGTTCGTATGTTCGTATGTTGGTATGTTCGTATGTTGGTATGTTCGTATGTTGGTATGTTCGTATGTTGGTATGTTCGTATGTTGGTATGTTCGTATGTTGGTATGTTCGTATGTTGGTATGTTCGTATGTTGGTATGTTCGTATGTTGGTATGTTCGAATGTTGGTATGTTCGTATGTTGGTATGTTCGTATGTTGGTATGGTGGTATGTTGGTATGTTGGTATGTTGGTATGTTGGTATGTTGGTATGTTGGTATGTTGGTATGTTGGTATGTTGGTATGTTCGTATGTAGGTATGTTCGTATGTTGGTATGTTCGTATGTTGGTATGTTCGTATGTTGGTATGTTCGTATGTTGGTATGTTCGTATGTTGGTATGTTCGTATGTTGGTATGGTGGTATGTTGGTATGTTGGTATGTTGGTATGTTTGTAATTTTGGTATGTTCGTATGTTGGTATGTTCGTATGTTGGTATGTTCGTATGTTGGTATGTTCGTATGTTGGTATGTTCGTATGTTGGTATGTTCGTATGTTGGTATGTTCGTATGTTGGTATGTTCGTATGTTGGTATGTTCGTATGTTGGTATGTTCGTATGTTGGTATGTTCGTATGTTGGTATGGTGGTATGTTGGTATGTTGGTATGTTGGTATGTTGGTATGTTGGTATGTTGGTATGTTGGTATGTTGGTATGTTGGTATGTTCGTATGTAGGTATGTTCGTATGTTGGTATGTTCGTATGTTGGTATGTTCGTATGTTGGTATGTTCGTATGTTGGTATGGTGGTATGTTGGTATGTTGGTATGTTGGTATGTTGGTATGTTCGTATTTTGGTATGTTCGTATGTTGGTATGTTCGTATGTTGGTATGTTCGTATGTTGGTATGTTGGTATGTTGGTATGGTGGTATGTTGGTATTTTGGTATGTTGGTATGTTGGTATGTTGGTATGTTGGTATGTTGGTATGTTGGTATGTTGGTATGTTGGTATGTTGGTATGTTGGTATGTTGGTATGTTCGTATGTTGGTATGTTGGTATGTTGGTATGTTGGTATGTTGGTATGTTGGTATGTTCGTATGTTGGTATGTTGGTATGTTGGTATGTTGGTATGTTAGTATGTTGGTATGTTGGTATGTTGGTATGTTGGTATGTTGGTATGTTCGTATGTAGGTATGTTCGTATGTTGGTATGTTCGTATGTTGGTATGTTCGTATGTTGGTATGTTCGTATGTTGGTATGGTGGTATGTTGGTATGTTGGTATGTTGGTATGTTCGTATTTTGGTATGTTCGTATGTTGGTATGTTCGTATGTTGGTATGTTCGTATGTTGGTATGTTCGTATGTTGGTATGTTCGTATGTTGGTATGTTCGTATGTTGGTATGTTCGTATGTTGGTATGGTGGTATGTTGGTATGTTGGTATGTTGGTATGTTCGTATTTTGGTATGTTCGTATGTTGGTATGTTCGTATGTTGGTATGTTCGTATGTTGGTATGTTCGTATGTTGGTATGTTCGTATGTTGGTATGTTCGTATGTTGGTATGTTCGTATGTTGGTATGTTCGTATGTTGGTATGTTCGTATGTTGGTATATTCGTATGTTGGTATGTTCGTATGTTGGTATGTTCGTATGTTGGTATGTTCGTATGATGGTATGTTCGTATGCTGGTATGTTCGTATGTTGGTATGTTCGTATGTTGGTATGTTCGTATGTTGGTATGTTGGTATGTTGGTATGGTGGTATGTTGGTATGTTGGTATGTTGGTATGTTGGTATGTTGGTATGTTCGTATGTTGGTATGTTCGTATGTTGGTATGTTCGTATGTTGGTATGTTCGTATGTTGGTATGTTCGTAAGTTGGTATGTTGGTATGTTGGTATGGTGGTATGTTGGTATGTTGGTATGTTGGTATGTTGGTATGTTGGTATGTTAGTATGTTGGTATGTTGGTATGTTGGTATGTTGGTATGTTGGTATGTTGGTATGTTGGTATGTTGGTATGTTGGTATGTTGGTATGTTGGTATGTTGGTATGTTGGTATGTTCGTATGTAGGTAGGTTCGTATGTTGGTATGTTCGTATGTTGGTATGTTCGTATGTTGGTATGTTCGTATGTTGATATGTTCGTATGTTGGTATGTTCGTATGTTGGTATGTTCGTATGTTGGTATGTTCGTATGTTGGTATGTTCGTATGTTGGTATGTTCGTATGTTGGTATGTTCGTATGTTGGTATGTTCGTTTGTTGGTATGTTCGTATGTTGGTATGTTCGTATGTTGGTATGTTCGTATGTTGGTATGTTCGTATGTTGGTATGTTCGTATGTTGGTATGTTCGTATGTTGGTATGTTCGTATGTTGGTATGGTGGTATGTTGGTATGTTGGTATGTTGGTATGTTGGTATGTTGGTATGTTGGTATGTTGGTATGTTGGTATGTTGGTATGTTGGTATGTTGGTATGTTCGTATGTAGGTATGTTCGTATGTTGGTATGTTCGTATGTTGGTATGTTCGTATGTTGGTATGTTCGTATGTTGGTATGTTCGTATGTTGGTATGTTCGTATGTTGGTATGTTCGTATGTTGGTATGTTCGTATGTTGGTATGGTGGTATGTTGGTATGTTGGTATGTTGGTATGTTCGTATTTTGGTATGTTCGTATGTTGGTATGTTCGTATGTTGGTATGTTCGTATGTTGGTATGTTGGTATGTTGGTATGGTGGTATGTTGGTATGTTGGTATGTTAGTATGTTGGTATGTTGGTATGTTGGTATGTTGGTATGTTGGTATGTTGGTATGTTGGTATGTTGGTATGTTGGAATGTTCGTATGTAGGTATGTTCGTATGTTGGTATGTTCGTATGTTGGTATGTTCGTATGTTGGTATGTTCGTATGTTGGTATGTTCGTATGTTGGTATGTTCGTATGTTGGTATGTTCGTATGTTGGTATGGTGGTATGTTGGTATGTTGGTATGTTGGTATGTTCGTATGTAGGTATGTTCGTATGTTGGTATGTTCGTATGTTGGTATGTTCGTATGTTGGTATGTTCGTATGTTGGTATGTTCGTATGTTGGTATGTTCGTATGTTGGTATGTTCGTATGTTGGTATGTTCGTATGTTGGTATGTTCGTATGTTGGTATGTTCGTATGTTGGTATGTTCGTATGTTGGTATGTTCGTATGTTCTTATGTTCGTATGTTGGTATGTTCGTATGTTGGTATGTTCGTATGTTGGTATGTTCGTATGTTGGTATGTTCGTATGTTGGTATGTTGGTATGGTGGTATGTTGGTATGTTGGTATGTTGGTATGTTGGTATGTTGGTATGTTGGTATGTTGGTATGTTAGTATGTTGGTATGTTGGTATGTTGGTATGTTGGTATGTTGGTATGTTGGTATGTTGGTATGTTGGTATGTTGGTATGTTGGTATGTTGGTATGTTGGTATGTTGGTATGTTGGTATGTTCGTATGTTGGTATGTTCGTATGTTGGTATGTTGGTATGTTGGTATGGTGGTATGTTGGTATGTTGGTATGTTGGTATGTTGGTATGTTGGTATGTTGGTATGTTCGTATTTTGGTATGTTCGTATGTTGGTATGTTCGTATGTTGGTATGTTCGTTTGTTGGTATGTTCGTATGTTGGTATGTTCGTATGTTGGTATGTTGGTATGTTGGTATGGTGGTATGTTGGTATGTTGGTATGTTGGTATGTTCGTATGTAGGTATGTTCGTATGTTGGTATGTTCGTATGTTGGTATGTTCGTATGTTGGTATGTTCGTATGTTGGTATGTTCGTATGTTGGTATGATCGTATGTTGGTATGTTCGTATGTTGGTATGGTGGTATGTTGGTATGTTGGTATGTTGGTATGTTCGTATTTTGGTATGTTCGTATTTTGGTATGTTCGTATGTTGGTATGTTCGTATGTTGGTATGTTCGTATGTTGGTATGTTCGTATGTTGGTATGTTCGTATGTTGGTATGTTCGTATGTTGGTATGTTCGTATGTTGGTATGTTGGTATGTTGGTATGTTGGTATGTTGGTATGTTGGTATGTTGGTATGTTGGTATGTTGGTATGTTGGTATGTTCGTATGTAGGTATGTTCGTATGTTGGTATGTTCGTATGTTGGTATGTTCGTATGTTGGTATGTTCTTATGTTGGTATGTTCGTATGTTGGTATGTTCGTATGTTGGTATGGTGGTATGTTGGTATGTTGGTATGTTGGTATGTTCGTATTTTGGTATGTTCGTATGTTGGTATGTTCGTATGTTGGTATGTTCGTATGTTGGTATGTTCGTATGTTGGTATGTTCGTATGTTGGTATATTCGTATGTTGGTATGTTCGTATGTTGGTATGTTCGTATGTTGGTATGTTCGTATGTTGGTATGTTCGTATGTTGGTATGTTCGTATGTTGGTATGTTCGTATGTTGGTATGTTCGTATGTTGGTATGGTGGTATGTTGGTATGTTGGTATGTTGGTATGTTGGTATGTTGGTATGTTGGTATGTTGGTATGTTGGTGTGTTGGTATGTTCGTAAGTAGGTATGTTCGTATGTTGGTATGTTCGTATGTTTGTATGTTCGTATGTTGGTATGTTCGTATGTTGGTATGTTCGTATGTTGGTATGTTCGTATGTTGGTATGTTCGTATGTTGGTATGGTGGTATGTTGGTATGTTGGTATGTTGGTATGTTCGTATTTTGGTATGTTCGTATGTTCGTATGTTGGTATGTTCGTATGTTGGTATGTTGGTATGTTGGTATGGTGGAATGTTGGTATGTTGGTATGTTGGTATGTTGGTATGTTGGTATGTTGGTATGTTGGTATGTTGGTATGTTGGTATGTTGGTATGTTGGTATGTTGGTATGTTCGTATGTTGGTATGTTGGTATGTTGGTATGTTGGTATGTTGGTATGTTGGTATGTTCGTATGTTGGTATGTTGGTATGTTGGTATGTTGGTATGTTGGTATGTTAGTATGTTGGTATGTTGGTATGTTGGTATGTTGGTATGTTGGTATGTTGGTATGTTGGTATGTTCGTATGTAGGTATGTTCGTATGTTGGTATGTTCGTATGTTGGTATGATCGTATGTTGGTATGTTCGTATGTTGGTATGTTCGTATGTTGGTATGTTCGTATGTTGGTATGTTCGTATGTTGGTATGTTCGTATGTTGGTATGTTAGTATGTTGGTATGTTCGTATGTTGGTATGGTGGTATGTTGGTATGTTGATATGTTGGTATGTTCGTATTTTGGTATGTTCGTATGTTGGTATGTTCGTATGTTGGTATGTTCGTATGTTGGTATGTTCGTATGTTGGTATGTTGGTATGTTGGTATGTTGGTATGTTGGTATGTTGGTATGTTGGTATGTTGGTATGTTGGTATGTTCGTATGTAGGTATGTTCGTATGTTGGTATGTTCGTATGTTGGTATGTTCGTATGTTGGTATGTTCGTATGTTGGTATGTTCGTATGTTGGTATGTTCGTATGTTAGTATGTTCGTATGTTGGTATGTTCGTATGTTGGTATGTTCGTATGTTGGTATGGTGGTATGTTGGTATGTTCGTATTTTGGTATGTTCGTATGTTGGTATGTTCGTATGTTGGTATGTTCGTATGTTGGTATGTTCGTATGTTGGTATGTTCGTATGTTGGTATGTTCGTATGTAGGTATGTTCGTATGTTGGTATGTTCGTATGTTGGTATGTTCGTATGTTGGTATGTTCGTATGTTGGTATGTTCGTATGTTGGTATGTTCGTATGTTGGTATGTTCGTATGTTGGTATGTTCGTATGTTGGTATGTTGGTATGTTGGTATGGTGGTATGTTGGTATGTTGTTATGTTGGTATGTTGGTATGTTGGTATGTTGGTATGTTGGTATGTTGGTATGTTGGTATGTTGGTATGTTGGTATGTTGGTATGTTGGTATGTTGGTATGTTGGTATGTTCGTATGTAGGTATGTTCGTATGTTGTTATGTTCGTATGTTGGTATGTTCGTATGTTGGTATGTTCGTATGTTGGTATGTTCGTATGTTGGTATGTTCGTATGTTGGTATGTTCGTATGTTGGTATGTTCGTATGTTGGTATGTTCGTATGTTGGTATGTTGGTATGTTGGTATGTTCGTATGTAGGTATGTTCGTATGGTGGTATGTTCTTATGTTGGTATGTTCGTATGTTGATATGTTCGTATGTTGGTATGTTCGTATGTTGGTATGATCGTATGTTGGTATGTTCGTATGTTGGTATGTTCGTATGTTGGTATGTTCGTATGTTGGTATGTTCGTATGTTGGTATGTTCGTATGTTGGTATGGTGGAATGTTGGTATGTTGGTATGTTGGTATGTTCGTATTTTGGTATGTTCGTATGTTGGTATGTTCGTATGTTGGTATGTTCGTATGTTGGTATGTTCGTATGTTGGTATGTTCGTATGTTGGTATGTTCGTATGTTGGTATGTTGGTATGTTCGTATGTTGGTATGTTCGTATGTTGGTATGTTCGTATGTTGGTATGTTCGTATGTTGGTATGTTGGTATGTTGGTATGTTGGTATGGTGGTATGTTGGTATGTTGGTATGTTGGTATGTTGGTATGTTGGTATGTTGGTATGTTCGTATTTTGGTATGTTCGTATGTTGGTATGTTCGTATGTTTTTATGTTCGTATGTTGGTATGTTCGTATGTTGGTATGTTCGTATGTTGGTATGTTGGTATGTTGGTATGGTGGTATGTTGGTATGTTGGTATGTTGGTATGTTGGTATGTTCGTATGTAGGTATGTTTGTATGTTGGTATGTTCGTATGTTGGTATGTTCGTATGTTGGTATGTTCGTATGTTGCTATGTTCGTATGTTGGTATGATCGTATGTTGGTATGTTCGTATGTTGGTATGGTGGTATGTTGGTATGTTGGTATGTTGGTATGTTCGTATTTTGGTATGTTCGTATGTTGGTATGTTCGTATGTTGGTATGTTCGTATGTTGGTATGTTCGTATGTTGGTATGTTCGTATGTTGGCATGGTGGTATGTTGGTATGTTGGTATGTTGGTATGTTGGTATGTTGGTATGTTGGTATGTTGGTATGTTGGTATGTTGGTATGTTCGTATGTAGGTATGTTCGTATGTTGGTATGTTCGTATGTTGGTATGTTCGTATGTTGGTATGTTCGTATGTTGGTATGTTCGTATGTTGGTATGTTCGTATGTTGGTATGGTGGTATGTTGGTATGTTGGTATGTTGGTATGTTTGTATTTTGGTATGTTCGTATGTTGGTATGTTCGTATGTTGGTATGTTCGTATGTTGGTATGTTCGTATGTTGGTATGTTCGTATGTTGATATGTTCGTATGTTGGTATGTTCGTATGTTGGTATGTTCGTATGTTGGTATGTTCGTATGTTGGTATGTTCGTATGTTGGTATGTTCGTATGTTGGTATGTTCGTATGTTGGTATGGTGGTATGTTGGTATGTTGGTATGTTGGTATGTTGGTATGTTGGTATGTTGGTATGTTGGTATGTTGGTATGTTGGTATGTTGGTATGTTGGTATGTAGGTATGTTCGTATGTTGGTATGTTCGTATGTTGGTATGTTCGTATGTTGGTATGTTCGTATGTTGGTATGTTCGTATGTTGGTATGTTCGTATGTTGGTATGTTCGTATGTTGGTATGGTGGTATGTTGGTATGTTGGTATGTTGGTATGTTCGTATTTTGGTATGTTCGTATGTTGGTATGTTCGTATGTTGGTATGTTCGTATGTTGGTATGTTGGTATGTTGGTATGGTGGTATGTTGGTATGTTGGTATGTTGGTATGTTGGTATGTTGGTATGTTGGTATGTTGGTATGTTGGTATGTTGGTATGTTGGTATGTTGGTATGTTGGTATGTTCGTATGTTGGTATGTTGGTATGTTGGTATGTTGGTATGTTAGTATGTTGGTATGTTGGTATGTTGGTATGTTGGTATGTTGGTATGTTGCTATGTTCGTATGTAGGTATGTTCGTATGTTGGTATGTTCGTATGTTGGTATGTTCGTATGTTGGTATGTTCGTATGTTGGTATGTTCGTATGTTGGTATGTTCGTATGTTGGTATGTTCGTATGTTGCTATGTTCGTATGTTGGTATGTTCGTATGTTGGTATGTTCGTATGTTGGTATGGTGGTATGTTGGTATGTTGGTATGTTGGTATGTTCGTATTTTGGTATGTTCGTATGTTGGTATGTTCGTATGTTGGTATGTTCGTATGTTGGTATGTTCGTATGTTGGTATGTTCGTATGTTGGTATGTTCGTATGTTGGTATGTTCGTATGTTGGTATGGTGGTATGTTGGTATGTTGGTATGTTGGTATGTTCGTATTTTGGTATGTTCGTATGTTGGTATGTTCGTATGTTGGTATGTTCGTATGTTGGTATGTTCGTATGTTGGTATGTTCGTATGTTGGTATGTTCGTATGTTGGTATGTTCGTATGTTGGTATGTTCGTATGTTGGTATGTTCGTATGTTGGTATGTTCGTATGTTGGTATGTTCGTATGTTGGTATGTTCGTATGTTGGTATGTTCGTATGTTGGTATGTTCGTATGTTGGTATGTTCGTATGTTGGTATGTTCGTATGTTGGTATGTTCGTATGTTGGTATGTTGGTATGTTGGTATGGTGGTATGTTGGTATGTTGGTATGTTGGTATGTTGGTATGTTGGTATGTTGGTATGTTGGTATGTTGGTATGTTGGTATGTTGGTATGTTGGTATGTTCGTATGTTGGTATGTTCGTATGTTGGTATGTTCGTATGTTGGTATGTTCGTATGTTGGTATGTTCGTATGTTGGTATGTTGGTATGTTGGTATGGTGGTATGTTGGTATGTTGGTATGTTGGTATGTTGGTATGTTGGTATGTTGGTATGTTGGTATGTTGGTATGTTGGTATGTTGGTATGTTGGTATGTTGGTATGTTGGTATGTTGGTATGTTGGTATGTTGGTATGTTGGTATGTTGGTATGTTGGTATGTTCGTATGTAGGTAGGTTCGTATGTTGGTATGTTCGTATGTTGGTATGTTCGTATGTTGGTATGTTCGTATGTTGGTATGTTCGTATGTTGGTATGTTCGTATGTTGGTATGTTCGTATGTTGGTATGTTCGTATGTTGGTATGTTCGTATGTTGGTATGTTCGTATGTTGGTATGTTCGTATGTTGGTATGTTCGTATGTTGGTATGTTCGTATGTTGGTATGTTCGTATGTTGGTATGTTCGTATGTTGGTATGTTCGTATGTTGGTATGTTCGTATGTTAGTATGTTCGTATGTTGGTATGTTCGTATGTTGGTATGTTCGTATGTTGGTATGGTGGTATGTTGGTATGTTGGTATGTTGGTATGTTGGTATGTTGGTATGTTGGTATGTTGGTATGTTGGTATGTTGGTATGTTGGTATGTTCGTATGTAGGTATGTTCGTATGTTGGTATGTTCGTATGTTGGTATGTTCGTATGTTGGTATGTTCGTATGTTGGTATGTTCGTATGTTGATATGTTCGTATGTTGGTATGTTCGTATGTTGGTATGTTCGTATGTTGGTATGTTCGTATGTTGGTATGGTGGTATGTTGGTATGTTGGTATGTTGGTATGTTCGTATTTTGGTATGTTCGTATGTTGGTATGTTCGTATGTTGGTATGTTCGTATGTTGGTATGTTGGTATGTTGGTATGGTGGTATGTTGGTATGTTGGTATGTTGGTATGTGGGTATGTTGGTATGTTGGTATGTTGGTATGTTGGTATGTTGGTATGTTGGAATGTTCGTATGTAGGTATGTTCGTATGTTGGTATGTTCGTATGTTGGTATGTTCGTATGTTGGTATGTTCGTATGTTGGTATGTTCGTATGTTGGTATGTTCGTATGTTGGTATGTTCGTATGTTGGTATGTTCGTATGTTGGTATGTTCGTATGTTGGTATGTTCGTATGTTGGTATGGTGGTATGTTGGTATGTTGGTATGTTGGTATGTTCGTATGTAGGTATGTTCGTATGTTGGTATGTTCGTATGTTGGTATGTTCGTATGTTGGTATGTTCGTATGTTGGTATGTTCGTATGTTGGTATGTTCGTATGTTGGTATGTTCGTATGTTGGTATGTTCGTATGTTGGTATGTTCGTATGTTGGTATGTTCGTATGTTGGTATGTTCGTATGTTCTTATGTTCGTATGTTGGTATGTTCGTATGTTGGTATGTTCGTATGTTGGTATGTTCGTATGTTGGTATGTTCGTATGTTGGTATGTTGGTATGTTGGTATGGTGGTATGTTGGTATGTTGGTATGTTGGTATGTTGGTATGTTGGTATTTTGGTATGTTGGTATGTTGGTATGTTGGTATGTTGGTATGTTGGTATGTTGGTATGTTGGTATGTAGGTATGTTGGTATGTTGGTATGTTAGTATGTTGGTATGTTGGTATGTTGGTATGTTGGTATGTTCGTATGTAGGTATGTTCGTATGTTGGTATGTTCGTATGTTGGTATGTTCGTATGTTGGTATGTTCGTATGTTGGTATGTTCGTATGTTGGTATGTTCGTATGTTGGTATGTTCGTATGTTGGTATGTTCGTATGTTGGTATGTTCGTATGTTGGTATGTTCGTATGTTGGTATGTTCGTATGTTGGTATGTTTGTATGTTGGTATGTTCGTATGTAGGTATGTTCGTATGTTGGTATGTTCGTATGTTGGTATGTTCGTATGTTGGTATGTTCGTATGTTGGTATGTTCGTATGTTGGTATGTTCGTATGTTGGTATGTTCGTATGTTGGTATGGTGGCATGTTGGTATGTTGGTATGTTCGTATGTAGGTATGTTCGTATGTTGGTATGTTCGTATGTTGGTATGTTCGTATGTTGGTATGTTCGTATGTTGGTATGGTGGTATGTTGGTATGTTGGTATGTTGGTATGTTCGTATTTTGGTATGTTCGTATGTTGGTATGTTCGTATGTTGGTATGTTCGTATGTTGGTATGTTCGTATGTTGGTATGTTCGTATGTTGGTATGTTCGTATGTTGGTATGTTCGTATGTTGGTATGTTCGTATGTTGGTATGTTCGTATGTTGGTATGTTCGTATGTTGGTATGTTCGTATGTTGGTATGTTCGTATGTTGGTATGTTGGTATGTTGGTATGGTGGTATGTTGGTATGTTGGTATGTTGGTATGTTGGTATGTTGGTATGTTGGTATGTTCGTATGTTGGTATGTTCGTATGTTGGTATGTTCGTATGTTGGTATGTTCGTATGTTGGTATGTTCGTATGTTGGTATGTTGGTATGTTGGTATGGTGGTATGTTGGTATGTTGGTATGTTGGTATGTTGGTATGTTGGTATGTTGGTATGTTGGTATGTTGGTATGTTGGTATGTTGGTATGTTGGTATGTTGGTATGTTGGTATGTTGGTATGTTGGTATGTTTGTATGTTGGTATGTTCGTATGTTGGTATGTTCGTATGTTGGTATGTTCGTATGTTGGTATGTTCGTATGTTGGTATGTTGGTATGTTGGTATGGTGGTATGTTGGTATGTTGGTATGTTGGTATGTTGGTAGGTTGGTATGCTGGTATGTTGGTATGTTGGTATGTTGGTATGTTGGTATGTTGGTATGTTGGTATGTTGGTATGTTGGTATGTTGGTATGTTGGTATGTTGGTATGTTGGTATGTTCGTATGTAGGTAGGTTCGTATGTTGGTATGTTCGTATGTTGGTATGTCCGTATGTTGGTATGTTCGTATGTTGATATGTTCGTATGTTGGTATGTTCGTATGTTGGTATGTTCGTATGTTGGTATGTTCGTATGTTGGTATGTTCGTATGTTGGTATGTTCGTATGTTGGTATGTTCGTATGTTGGTATGTTCGTATGTTGGTATGTTCGTATGTTGGTATGTTCGTATGTTGGTATGTTCGTATGTTGGTATGTTCGTATGTTGGTATGTTCGTATGTTGGTATGTTCGTATGTTGGTATGTTCGTATGTTGGTATGGTGGTATGTTGGTATGTTGGTATGTTGGTATGTTGGTATGTTGGTATGTTGGTTTGTTGGTATGTTGGTATGTTGGTATGTTGGTATGTTGGTATGTTGGTATGTTGGTATGTTGGTATGTTCGTATGTAGGTATGTTCGTATGTTGGTATGTTCGTATGTTGGTATGTTCGTATGTTGGTATGTTCGTATGTTGGTATGTTCGTATGTTGGTATGTTCGTATGTTGGTATGTTCGTATGTTGGTATGTTCGTATGTTGGTATGTTCGTATGTTGGTATGGTGGTATGTTGGTATGTTGGTATGTTGGTATGTTCGTATTTTGGTATGTTCGTATGTTGGTATGTTCGTATGTTGGTATGGTGGTATGTTGGTATGTTGGTATGTTGGTATGTGGGTATGTTGGTATGTTGGTATGTTGGTATGTTGGTATGTTGGTATGTTGGTATGTTGGAATGTTCGTATGTACGTATGTTCGTATGTTGGTATGTTCGTATGTTGGTATGTTCGTATGTTGGTATGTTCGTATGTTGGTATGTTCGTATGTTGGTATGTTCGTATGTTGGTATGTTCGTATGTTGGTATGTTCGTATGTTGGTATGTTCGTATGTTGGTATGTTCGTATGTTGGTATGTTCGTATGTTGGTATGGTGGTATGTTGGTATGTTGGTATGTTGGTATGTTGGTATGTTGGTATGTTCGTATGTAGGTATGTTCGTATGTTGGTATGTTCGTATGTTGGTATGTTCGTATGTTGGTATGTTCGTATGTTGGTATGTTCGTATGTTGGTATGTTCGTATGTTGGTATGTTCGTATGTTGGTATGTTCGTATGTTGGTATGTTCGTATGTTGGTATGTTCGTATGTTGGTATGTTCGTATGTTTTTATGTTCGTATGTTGGTATGTTCGTATGTTGGTATGTTCGTATGTTGGTATGTTCGTATGTTGGTATGTTCGTATGTTGGTATGTTGGTATGTTGGTATGGTGGTATGTTGGTATGTTGGTATGTTGGTATGTTGGTATGTTGATATTTTGGTATGTTGGTTTGTTGGTATGTTGGTATGTTGGTATGTTGGTATGTTGGTATGTTGGTATGTTGGTATGTTGGTATGTTGGTATGTTCGTATGTTGGTATGTTCGTATGTTGGTATGTTCGTATGTTGGTATGTTCGTATGTTGGTATGTTCGTATGTTGGTATGTTCGTATGTTGGTATGTTCGTATGTTGGTATGTTCGTATGTTGGTATGTTCGTATGTTGGTATGTTTGTATGTTGGTATGTTCGTATGTAGGTATGTTCGTATGTTGGTATGTTCGTATGTTGGTATGTTCGTATGTTGGTATGTTCGTATGTTGGTATGTTCGTATGTTGGTATGTTCGTATGTTGGTATGGTGGCATGTTGGAATGTTGGTATGTTCGTATGTAGGTATGTTCGTATGTTGGTATGTTCGTATGTTGGTATGTTCGTATGTTGGTATGTTCGTATGTTGGTATGTTAGTATGTTGGTATGTTCGTATGTTGGTATGTTCGTATGTTGGTATGTTCGTATGTTGGTATGTTCGTATGTTTTTATGTTCGTATGTTGGTATGTTCGTATGTTGGTATGGTGGTATGTTGGTATGTTGTTATGTTGGTATGTTCGTATTTTGGTATGTTCGTATGTTGGTATGTTCGTATGTTGGTATGTTCGTATGTTGGTATGTTCGTATGTTGGTATGTTCATATGTTGGTATGTTCGTATGTTGGTATGTTCGTATGTTGGTATGTTCGTATGTTGGTATGTTCGTATGTTGGTATGTTCGTGTGTTGGTATGGTGGTATGTTGGTATGTTGGTATGTTAGTAGGTTGGTATGTTGGTATGTTGGTATGTTGGTATGTTGGTATGTTGGTATGTTGATATGTTCGTATGTAGGTATGTTCGTATGTTGGTATGCTCGTATGTTGGTATGTTCGTATGTTGGTATGTTCGTATGTTGGTATGTTCGTATGTTGGTATGTTCGTATGTTGGTATGTTCGTATGTTGGTATGTTCGTATGTTGGTATGTTCGTATGTTGGTATGTTCGTATGTTGGTATGTTCGTATGTTGGTATGTTCGTATGTTGGTATGTTCGTATGTTGGTATGGTGGTATGTTGGAATGTTGGTATGTTGGTATGTTGGTATGTTGGTATGTTGGTATGTTGGTATGTTGGTATGTTGGTATGTTGGTATGTTCGTATGTAGGTATGTTCGTATGTTGGTATGTTCGTATGTTGGTATGTTCGTATGTTGGTATGTTCGTATGTTGGTATGTTCGTATGTTGGTATGTTCGTATGTTGGTATGTTCGTATGTTGGTATGGTGGTATGTTGGTATGTTGGTATGTTGGTATGTTCGTATTTTGGTATGTTCGTATGTTGGTATGTTCGTATGTTGGTATGTTCGTATGTTGGTATGTTGGTATGTTGGTATGGTGGTATGTTGGTATGTTGGTATTTTGGTATGTTGGTATGTTGGTATGTTGGTATGTTGGTATGTTGGTATGTTGGTATGTTGGTATGTTGGTATGTTGGTATGTTGGTATGTTGGTATGTTGGTATGTTCTTATGTTGATATGTTGGTATGTTGGTATGTTGGTATGTTGGTATGTTGGTATGTTCGTATGTAGGTATGTTCGTATGTTGGTATGTTCGTATGTTGGTATGTTCGTATGTTGGTATGTTCGTATGTTGGTATGTTCGTATGTTGGTATGTTCGTATGTTGGTATGTTCGTATGTTGGTATGTTCGTATGTTGGTATGTTCGTATGTTGGTATGGTGGTATGTTGGTATGTTCGTATTTTGGTATGTTCGTATGTTGGTATGTTCGTATGTTGGTATGTTCGTATGTTGGTATGTTCGTATGTTGGTATGTTCGTATGTTGGTATGTTCGTATGTTGGTATGTTCGCATGTTGGTATGTTCGTATGTTGGTATGTTCGTATGTTGGTATGTTCGTATGTTGGTATGTTCGTATGTTGGTATGTTCGTATGTTGGTATGTTCTTATGTTGGTATGTTCGTATGTTGGTATGTTCGTATGTTGGTATGTTCGTATGTTGGTATGTTCGTATGTTGGTATGTTGGTATGTTGGTATGGTGGTATGTTGGTATGTTGGTATGTTGGTATGTTGGTATGTTGGTATGTTGGTATGTTGGTATGTTGGTATGTTCGTATGTAGGTATGTTCGTATGTTGGTATGTTCGTATGTTGGTATGTTCGTATGTTGGTATGTTCGTATGTTGGTATGTTCGTATGTTGGTATGTTCGTATGTTGGTATGTTCGTATGTTGGTATGTTCGTATGTTGGTATGTTCGTATGTTGGTATGTTGGTATGTTGGTTTGTTCGTATGTAGGTATGTTCGTATGTTGGTATGTTCGTATGTTGGTATGTTCGTATGTTGGTATGTTCGTATGTTGGTATGGTGGTATGTTGGTATGTTGGTATGTTGGTATGTTCGTATTTTGGTATGTTCGTATGTTGGTATGTTCGTATGTTGGTATGTTCGTATGTTGGTATGCTCGTATGTTGGTATGTTCGTATGTTGGTATGTTCGTATGTTGGTATGTTCGTGTGTTGGTATGTTCGTATGTTGGTATGTTCGTATGTTGGTATGTTCGTATGTTGGTATGTTGGTATGTTGGTATGGTGGTATGTTGGTATGTTGGTATGTTGGTATGTTGGTATGTTGGTATGTTCGTATTTTGGTATGTTCGTATGTTGGTATGTTCGTATGTTGGTATGTTCGTATGTTGGTATGTTCGTATGTTGGTATGTTCGTATGTTGGTATGTTGGTATGTTGGTATGGTAGTATGTTGGTATGTTGGTATGTTGGTATGTTGGTATGTTCGTATGTAGGTATGTTCGTATGTTGGTATGTTCGTATGTTGGTATGTTCGTATGTTGGTATGTTCGTGTTGGTATGTTCGTATGTTGGTATGATCGTATGTTGGTATGTTCGTATGTTGGTATGGTGGTATGTTGGTATGTTGGTATGTTCGTATTTTGGTATGTTCGTATGTTGGTATGTTCGTATGTTGGTATGTTCGTATGTTGGTATGTTCGTATGTTGGTATGTTCGTATGTTGGTATGTTCGTATGTTGGTATGTTCGTATGTTGGTATGTTCGTATGTTGGTATGTTCGTATGTTGGTATGTTCGTATGTTGGTATGTTCGTATGTTGGTATGTTCGTATGTTGGTATGTTCGTATGTTGGTATGTTCGTATGTTGGTATGTTCGTATGTTGGTATGTTCGTATGTTGGTATGTTCGTTTGTTGGTATGTTCGTATGTTGGTATGTTCGTATGTTGGTATGTTCGTATGTTGGTATGTTCGTATGTTGGTATGGTGGTATGTTGGTATGTTGGTATGTTGGTATGTTGGTATGTTGGTATGTTGGTATGTTGGTATGTTGGTATGTTGGTATGTTGGTATGTTGGTATGTTCGTATGTAGGTATGTTCGTATGTTGGTATGTTCGTATGTTGGTATGTTCGTATGTTGGTATGTTCGTATGTTGGTATGTTCGTATGTTGGTATGGTGGTATGTTGGTATGTTGGTATGTTCGTATGTAGGTATGTTGGTATGTTCGTATGTTGGTATGTTCGTATGTTGGTATGTTCGTATGTTGGTATGTTCGTATGTTGGTATGATCGTATGTTGGTATGTTCGTATTTTGGTATGGTGGTATGTTGGTATGTTGGTATGTTGGTATGTTCGTATTTTGGTATGTTCGTATGTTGGTATGTTCGTATGTTGGTATGTTCGTATGTTGGTATGTTCGTATGTTGGTATGTTTGTATGTTGGTATGGTGGTATGTTGGTATGTTGGTATGTTGGTATGTTGGTATGTTGGTATGTTGGTATGTTGGTATGTTGGTATGTTGGTATGTTGGTATGTTGGTATGTTGGTATGTTCTTATGTTGATATGTTGGTATGTTGGTATGTTGGTATGTTGGTATGTTGGTATGTTCGTATGTAGGTATGTTCGTATGTTGGTATGTTCGTATGTTGGTATGTTCGTATGTTGGTATGTTCGTATGTTGGTATGTTCGTATGTTGGTATTTTCGTATGTTGGTATGTTCGTATGTTGGTATGTTCGTATGTTGGTATGTTCGTATGTTGGTATGTTCGTATGTTGGTATGGTGGTATGTTGTTATGTTCGTATTTTGGTATGTTCGTATGTTGGTATGTTCGTATGTTGGTATGTTCGTATGTTGGTATGTTCGTATGTTGGTATGTTCGTATGTTGGTATGTTCGTATGTTGGTATGTTCGTATGTTGGTATGTTCGTATGTTGGTATGTTCGTATGTTGGTATGTTCGTATGTTGGTATGTTCGTATGTTGGTATGTTCTTATGTTGGTATGTTCGTATGTTGGTATGTTCGTATGTTGGTATGTTCGTATGTTGGTATGTTCGTATGTTGGTATGTTGGTATGTTGGTATGGTGGTATGTTGGTATGTTGGTATGTTGGTATGTTGGTATGTTGGTATGTTGGTATGTTGGTATGTTGGTATGTTCGTATGTAGGTATGTTCGTATGTTGGTATGTTCGTATGTTGGTATGTTCGTATGTTGGTATGTTCGTATGTTGGTATGTTCGTATGTTGGTATGTTCGTATGTTGGTATGTTCGTATGTTGGTATGTTCGTATGTTGGTATGTTCGTATGTTGGTATGTTGGTATGTTGGTTTGTTCGTATGTAGGTATGTTCGTATGTTGGTATGTTCGTATGTTGGTATGTTCGTATGTTGGTATGTTCGTATGTTGGTATGTTCGTATGTTGGTATGTTCGTATGTTGGTATGTTCGTATGTTGGTATGTTCGTATGTTGGTATGTTCGTATGTTGGTATGTTCGTATGTTGGTATGGTGGTATGTTGGTATGTTGGTATGTTGGTATGTTCGTATTTTGGTATGTTCGTATGTTGGTATGTTCGTATGTTGGTATGTTCGTATGTTGGTATGCTCGTATGTTGGTATGTTCGTATGTTGGTATGTTCGTATGTTGGTATGTTCGTATGTTGGTATGTTCGTATGTTGGTATGTTCGTATGTTGGTATGTTCGTATGTTGGTATGTTGGTATGTTGGTATGGTGGTATGTTGGTATGTTGGTATGTTGGTATGTTGGTATGTTGGTATGTTCGTATTTTGGTATGTTCGTATGTTGGTATGTTCGTATGTTGGTATGTTCGTATGTTGGTATGTTCGTATGTTGGTATATTCGTATGTTGGTATGTTGGTATGTTGGTATGGTGGTATGTTGGTATGTTGGTATGTTGGTATGTTGGTATGTTCGTATGTAGGTATGTTCGTATGTTGGTATGTTCGTATGTTGGTATGTTCGTATGTTGGTATGTTCGTATGTTGGTATGTTCGTATGTTGGTATGATCGTATGTTGGTATGTTCGTATGTTGGTATGGTGGTATGTTGGTATGTTGGTATGTTCATATTTTGGTATGTTCGTATGTTGGTATGTTCGTATGTTGGTATGTTCGTATGTTGGTATGTTCGTATGTTGGTATGTTCGTATGTTGGTATGTTCGTATGTTGGTATGTTCGTATGTTGGTATGTTCGTATGTTGGTATGTTCGTATGTTGGTATGTTCGTATGTTGGTATGTTCGTATGTTGGTATGTTCGTATGTTGGTATGTTCGTATGTTGGTATGTTCGTATGTTGGTATGTTCGTATGTTGGTATGTTCGTATGTTGGTATGTTCGTATGTTGGTATGTTCGTATGTTGGTATGTTCGTATGTTGGTATGTTCGTATGTTGGTATGTTCGTATGTTGGTATGTTCGTATGTTGGTATGTTCGTATGTTGGTATGTTCGTATGTTGGTATGTTCGTATGTTGGTATGGTGGTATGTTGGTATGTTGGTATGTTGGTATGTTGGTATGTTGGTATGTTGGTATGTTGGTATGTTGGTATGTTGGTATGTTGGTATGTTCGTATGTAGGTATGTTCGTATGTTGGTATGTTCGTATGTTGGTATGTTCGTATGTTGGTATGTTCGTATGTTGGTATGTTCTTATGTTGGTATGTTCGTATGTTGGTATGTTCGTATGTTGGTATGTTCGTATGTTGGTATGTTCGTATGTTGGTATGTTGGTATGTTGGTATGGTGGTATGTTGGTATGTTGGTATGTTGGTATGTTGGTATGTTGGTATGTTGGTATGTTGGTATGTTGGTATGTTCGTATGTAGGTATGTTCGTATGTTGGTATGTTCGTATGTTGGTATGTTCGTATGTTGGTATGTTCGTATGTTGGTATGTTCGTATGTTGGTATGTTCGTATGTTGGTATGTTCGTATGTTGGTATGTTCGTATGTTGGTATGTTCGTATGTTGGTATGTTGGTATGTTGGTTTGTTCGTATGTAGGTATGTTCGTATGTTGGTATGTTCGTATGTTGGTATGTTCGTATGTTGGTATGTTCGTATGTTGGTATGTTCGTATGTTGGTATGTTCGTATGTTGGTATGTTCGTATGTTGGTATGTTCGTATGTTGGTATGTTCGTATGTTGGTATGTTCGTATGTTGGTATGGTGGTATGTTGGTATGTTGGTATGTTGGTATGTTCGTATTTTGGTATGTTCGTATGTTGGTATGTTCGTATGTTGGTATGTTCGTATGTTGGTATGCTCGTATGTTGGTATGTTCGTATGTTGGTATGTTCGTATGTTGGTATGTTCGTATGTTGGTATGTTCGTATGTTGGTATGTTCGTATGTTGGTATGTTCGTATGTTGGTATGTTGGTATGTTGGTATGGTGGTATGTTGGTATGTTGGTATGTTGGTATGTTGGTATGTTGGTATGTTCGTATTTTGGTATGTTCGTATGTTGGTATGTTCGTATGTTGGTATGTTCGTATGTTGGTATGTTCGTATGTTGGTATATTCGTATGTTGGTATGTTGGTATGTTGGTATGGTGGTATGTTGGTATGTTGGTATGTTGGTATGTTGGTATGTTCGTATGTAGGTATGTTCGTATGTTGGTATGTTCGTATGTTGGTATGTTCGTATGTTGGTATGTTCGTATGTTGGTATGTTCGTATGTTGGTATGATCGTATGTTGGTATGTTCGTATGTTGGTATGGTGGTATGTTGGTATGTTGGTATGTTCATATTTTGGTATGTTCGTATGTTGGTATGTTCGTATGTTGGTATGTTCGTATGTTGGTATGTTCGTATGTTGGTATGTTCGTATGTTGGTATGTTCGTATGTTGGTATGTTCGTATGTTGGTATGTTCGTATGTTGGTATGTTCGTATGTTGGTATGTTCGTATGTTGGTATGTTCGTATGTTGGTATGTTCGTATGTTGGTATGTTCGTATGTTGGTATGTTCGTATGTTGGTATGTTCGTATGTTGGTATGTTCGTATGTTGGTATGTTCGTATGTTGGTATGTTCGTATGTTGGTATGTTCGTATGTTGGTATGTTCGTATGTTGGTATGTTCGTATGTTGGTATGTTCGTATGTTGGTATGTTCGTATGTTGGTATGTTCGTATGTTGGTATGTTCGTATGTTGGTATGTTCGTATGTTGGTATGGTGGTATGTTGGTATGTTGGTATGTTGGTATGTTGGTATGTTGGTATGTTGGTATGTTGGTATGTTGGTATGTTGGTATGTTGGTATGTTGGTATGTTCGTATGTAGGTATGTTCGTATGTTGGTATGTTCGTATGTTGGTATGTTCGTATGTTGGTATGTTCGTATGTTGGTGTGTTCGTATGTTGGTATGTTCGTATGTTGGTATGGTGGTATGTTGGTATGTTGGTATGTTCGTATGTAGGTATGTTGGTATGTTCGTATGTTGGTATGTTCGTATGTTGGTATGTTCGTATGTTGGTATGTTCGTATGTTGGTATGATCGTATGTTGGTATGTTCGTATGTTGGTATGGTGGTATGTTGGTATGTTGGTATGTTGGTATGTTCGTATTTTGGTATGTTCGTATGTTGGTATGTTCGTATGTTGGTATGTTCGTATGTTGGTATGTTCGTATGTTGGTATGTTTGTATGTTGGTATGTTGGTATGTTCGTATGTTGGTATGTTCGTATGTTGGTATGTTCGTATGTTGGTATGTTCGTATGTTGGTATGTTCGTATGTTGGTATGTTCGTATGTTGGTATGTTCGTATGTTGGTATGTTCGTATGTTGGTATGTTCGTATGTTGGTATGTTCGTATGTTGGTATGTTCGTATGTTGGTATGGTGGTATGTTGGTATGTTGGTATGTTGGTATGTTGGTATGTTGGTATGTTGGTATGTTGGTATGTTGGTATGTTGGTATGTTGGTATGTTGGTATGTTGGTATGTTCGTATGTAGGTATGTTCGTATGTTGGTATGTTCGTATGTTGGTATGTTCGTATGTTGGTATGTTCGTATGTTGGTATGTTCGTATGTTGGTATGGTGGTATGTTGGTATGTTGGTATGTTGGTATGTTCGTATTTTGGTATGTTCGTATGTTGGTATGTTCGTATGTTGGTATGTTCGTATGTTGGTATGTTCGTATGTTGGTATGTTCGTATGTTGGTATGTTCGTATGTTGGTATGTTCGTATGTTGGTATGTTCGTATGTTGGTATGTTCGTATGTTGGTATGTTCGTATGTTGGTATGTTCGTATGTTGGTATGTTCGTATGTTGGTATGTTCGTATGTTGGTATGTTCGTATGTTGGTATGGTGGTATGTTGGTATGTTGGTATGTTGGTATGTTGGTATGTTGGTATTTTGGTATGTTGGTATGTTGGGATGTTGGTATGTTCGTATGTAGGTATGTTCGTATGTTGGTATGTTCGTATGTTGGTATGTTCGTATGTTGGTATGTTCGTATGTTGGTATGTTCGTATGTTGGTATGTTCGTATGTTGGTATGTTCGTATGTTGGTATGGTGGTATGTTGGTATGTTGGTATGTTGGTATGTTCGTATTTTGGTATGTTCGTATGTTGGTATGTTCGTATGTTGGTATGTTCGTATGTTGGTATGTTGGTATGTTGGTATGGTGGTATGTTGGTATGTTGGTATGTTGGTATGTTCGTATGTTGGTATGTTGGTATGTTGGTATGTTGGTATGTTGGTATGTTGGTATGTTGGTATGTTGGTATGTTCGTATGTTCGTATGTTGGTATGTTGGTATGTTGGTATGTTGGTATGTTGGTATGTTGGTATGTTGGTATGTTGGTATGTTGGTATGTTGGTATGTTGGTATGTTCGTATGTAGGTATGTTCGTATGTTGGTATGTTGGTATGTTCGTATGTTGGTATGTTCGTATGTTGGTATGTTCGTATGTTGGTATGTTCGTATGTTGGTATGTTCGTATGTTGGTATGTTCGTATGTTGGTATGTTCGTATGTTGGTATGTTCGTATGTTGGTATGTTCGTATGTTGGTATGGTGGTATGTTGGTATGTTGGTATGTTGGTATGTTCGTATTTTGGTATGTTCGTATGTTGGTATGTTCGTATGTTGGTATGGTGGTATGTTGGTATGTTGGTATGTTGGTATGTTCGTATTTTGGTATGTTCGTATGTTGGTATGTTCGTATGTTGGTATGTTCGTATGTTGGTATGTTCGTATGTTGGTATGTTGGTATGTTGGTATGTTGGTATGTTGGTATGTTGGTATGTTGGTATGTTGGTATGTTGGTATGTTGGTATGTTCGTATGTTGGTATGTTGGTATGTTGGTATGTTGGTATGTTGGTATGTTGGTATGTTGGTATGTTGGTATGTTGGTATGTTGGTATGTTGGTATGATCGTATGTAGGTATGTTCGTATGTTGGTATGTTCGTATGTTGGTATGTTCGTATGTTGGTATGTTCGTATGTTGGTATGTTCGTATGTTGGTATGTTCGTATGTTGGTATGTTCGTATGTTGGTATGTTGGTATGTTGGTATGGTGGTATGTTGGTATGTTGGTATGTTGGTATGTTGGTATGTTGGTATGTTCGTATTTTGGTATGTTCGTATGTTGGTATGTTCGTATGTTGGTATGTTCGTATGTTGGTATGTTCGTATGTTGGTATATTCGTATGTTGGTATGTTGGTATGTTGGTATGGTGGTATGTTGGTATGTTGGTATGTTGGTATGTTGGTATGTTCGTATGTAGGTATGTTCGTATGTTGGTATGTTCGTATGTTGGTATGTTCGTATGTTGGTATGTTCGTATGTTGGTATGTTCGTATGTTGGTATGATCGTATGTTGGTATGTTCGTATGTTGGTATGGTGGTATGTTGGTATGTTGGTATGTTCATATTTTGGTATGTTCGTATGTTGGTATGTTCGTATGTTGGTATGTTCGTATGTTGGTATGTTCGTATGTTGGTATGTTCGTATGTTGGTATGTTCGTATGTTGGTATGTTCGTATGTTGGTATGTTCGTATGTTGGTATGTTCGTATGTTGGTATGTTCGTATGTTGGTATGTTCGTATGTTGGTATGTTCGTATGTTGGTATGTTCGTATGTTGGTATGTTCGTATGTTGGTATGTTCGTATGTTGGTATGTTCGTATGTTGGTATGTTCGTATGTTGGTATGTTCGTATGTTGGTATGTTCGTATGTTGGTATGTTCGTATGTTGGTATGTTCGTATGTTGGTATGTTCGTATGTTGGTATGTTCGTATGTTGGTATGTTCGTATGTTGGTATGTTCGTATGTTGGTATGTTCGTATGTTGGTATGGTGGTATGTTGGTATGTTGGTATGTTGGTATGTTGGTATGTTGGTATGTTGGTATGTTGGTATGTTGGTATGTTGGTATGTTGGTATGTTGGTATGTTCGTATGTAGGTATGTTCGTATGTTGGTATGTTCGTATGTTGGTATGTTCGTATGTTGGTATGTTCGTATGTTGGTGTGTTCGTATGTTGGTATGTTCGTATGTTGGTATGGTGGTATGTTGGTATGTTGGTATGTTCGTATGTAGGTATGTTGGTATGTTCGTATGTTGGTATGTTCGTATGTTGGTATGTTCGTATGTTGGTATGTTCGTATGTTGGTATGATCGTATGTTGGTATGTTCGTATGTTGGTATGGTGGTATGTTGGTATGTTGGTATGTTGGTATGTTCGTATTTTGGTATGTTCGTATGTTGGTATGTTCGTATGTTGGTATGTTCGTATGTTGGTATGTTCGTATGTTGGTATGTTTGTATGTTGGTATGTTCGTATGTTGGTATGTTCGTATGTTGGTATGTTCGTATGTTGGTATGTTCGTATGTTGGTATGTTCGTATGTTGGTATGTTCGTATGTTGGTATGTTCGTATGTTGGTATGTTCGTATGTTGGTATGTTCGTATGTTGGTATGTTCGTATGTTGGTATGTTCGTATGTTGGTATGTTCGTATGTTGGTATGGTGGTATGTTGGTATGTTGGTATGTTGGTATGTTGGTATGTTGGTATGTTGGTATGTTGGTATGTTGGTATGTTGGTATGTTGGTATGTTGGTATGTTGGTATGTTGGTATGTTCGTATGTAGGTATGTTCGTATGTTGGTATGTTCGTATGTTGGTATGTTCGTATGTTGGTATGTTCGTATGTTGGTATGTTCGTATGTTGGTATGGTGGTATGTTGGTATGTTGGTATGTTGGTATGTTCGTATTTTGGTATGTTCGTATGTTGGTATGTTCGTATGTTGGTATGTTCGTATGTTGGTATGTTCGTATGTTGGTATGTTCGTATGTTGGTATGTTCGTATGTTGGTATGTTCGTATGTTGGTATGTTCGTATGTTGGTATGTTCGTATGTTGGTATGTTCGTATGTTGGTATGTTCGTATGTTGGTATGTTCGTATGTTGGTATGTTCGTATGTTGGTATGTTCGTATGTTGGTATGGTGGTATGTTGGTATGTTGGTATGTTGGTATGTTGGTATGTTGGTATGTTGGTATTTTGGTATGTTGGTATGTTGGGATGTTGGTATGTTCGTATGTAGGTATGTTCGTATGTTGGTATGTTCGTATGTTGGTATGTTCGTATGTTGGTATGTTCGTATGTTGGTATGTTCGTATGTTGGTATGTTCGTATGTTGGTATGTTCGTATGTTGGTATGTTCGTATGTTGGTATGTTCGTATGTTGGTATGTTCGTATGTTGGTATGTTCGTATGTTGGTATGTTCGTATGTTGGTATGTTCGTATGTTGGTATGTTCGTATGTTGGTATGTTCGTATGTTGGTATGTTCGTATGTTGGTATGTTCGTATGTTGGTATGTTCGTATGTTGGTATGTTCGTATGTTGGTATGTTCGTATGTTGGTATGTTCGTATGTTGGTATGTTCGTATGTTGGTATGTTCGTATGTTGGTATGTTCGTATGTTGGTATGTTCGTATGTTGGTATGTTCGTATGTTGGTATGTTCGTATGTTGGTATGGTGGTATGTTGGTATGTTGGTATGTTGGTATGTTGGTATGTTGGTATGTTGGTATGTTGGTATGTTGGTATGTTGGTATGTTGGTATGTTGGTATGTTCGTATGTTCGTATGTAGGTATGTTCGTATGTTGGTATGTTCGTATGTTGGTATGTTCGTATGTTGGTATGTTCGTATGTTGGTGTGTTCGTATGTTGGTATGTTCGTATGTTGGTATGGTGGTATGTTGGTATGTTGGTATGTTCGTATGTAGGTATGTTGGTATGTTCGTATGTTGGTATGTTCGTATGTTGGTATGTTCGTATGTTGGTATGTTCGTATGTTGGTATGATCGTATGTTGGTATGTTCGTATGTTGGTATGGTGGTATGTTGGTATGTTGGTATGTTGGTATGTTCGTATTTTGGTATGTTCGTATGTTGGTATGTTCGTATGTTGGTATGTTCGTATGTTGGTATGTTCGTATGTTGGTATGTTTGTATGTTGGTATGTTCGTATGTTGGTATGTTCGTATGTTGGTATGTTCGTATGTTGGTATGTTCGTATGTTGGTATGTTCGTATGTTGGTATGTTCGTATGTTGGTATGTTCGTATGTTGGTATGTTCGTATGTTGGTATGTTCGTATGTTGGTATGTTCGTATGTTGGTATGTTCGTATGTTGGTATGTTCGTATGTTGGTATGGTGGTATGTTGGTATGTTGGTATGTTGGTATGTTGGTATGTTGGTATGTTGGTATGTTGGTATGTTGGTATGTTGGTATGTTGGTATGTTCGTATGTAGGTATGTTCGTATGTTGGTATGTTCGTATGTTGGTATGTTCGTATGTTGGTATGTTCGTATGTTGGTATGGTGGTATGTTGGTATGTTGGTATGTTCGTATTTTGGTATGTTCGTATGTTGGTATGTTCGTATGTTGGTATGTTCGTATGTTGGTATGTTCGTATGTTGGTATGTTCGTATGTTGGTATGTTCGTATGTTGGTATGTTCGTATGTTGGTATGTTCGTATGTTGGTATGTTCGTATGTTGGTATGTTCGTATGTTGGTATGTTCGTATGTTGGTATGTTCGTATGTTGGTATGTTCGTATGTTGGTATGTTCGTATGTTGGTATGTTCGTATGTTGGTATGTTCGTTTGTTGGTATGTTCGTATGTTGGTATGTTCGTATGTTGGTATGTTCGTATGTTGGTATGTTCGTATGTTGGTATGGTGGTATGTTGGTATGTTGGTATGTTGGTATGTTGGTATGTTGGTATGTTGGTATGTTGGTATGTTGGTATGTTGGTATGTTGGTATGTTGGTATGTTCGTATGTAGGTATGTTCGTATGTTGGTATGTTCGTATGTTGGTATGTTCGTATGTTGGTATGTTCGTATGTTGGTATGTTCGTATGTTGGTATGGTGGTATGTTGGTATGTTGGTATGTTCGTATGTAGGTATGTTGGTATGTTCGTATGTTGGTATGTTCGTATGTTGGTATGTTCGTATGTTGGTATGTTCGTATGTTGGTATGATCGTATGTTGGTATGTTCGTATTTTGGTATGGTGGTATGTTGGTATGTTGGTATGTTGGTATGTTCGTATTTTGGTATGTTCGTATGTTGGTATGTTCGTATGTTGGTATGTTCGTATGTTGGTATGTTCGTATGTTGGTATGTTTGTATGTTGGTATGGTGGTATGTTGGTATGTTGGTATGTTGGTATGTTGGTATGTTGGTATGTTGGTATGTTGGTATGTTGGTATGTTGGTATGTTGGTATGTTGGTATGTTGGTATGTTGGTATGTTCTTATGTTGATATGTTGGTATGTTGGTATGTTGGTATGTTGGTATGTTGGTATGTTCGTATGTAGGTATGTTCGTATGTTGGTATGTTCGTATGTTGGTATGTTCGTATGTTGGTATGTTCGTATGTTGGTATGTTCGTATGTTGGTATTTTCGTATGTTGGTATGTTCGTATGTTGGTATGTTCGTATGTTGGTATGTTCGTATGTTGGTATGTTCGTATGTTGGTATGGTGGTATGTTGTTATGTTCGTATTTTGGTATGTTCGTATGTTGGTATGTTCGTATGTTGGTATGTTCGTATGTTGGTATGTTCGTATGTTGGTATGTTCGTATGTTGGTATGTTCGTATGTTGGTATGTTCGTATGTTGGTATGTTCGTATGTTGGTATGTTCGTATGTTGGTATGTTCGTATGTTGGTATGTTCGTATGTTGGTATGTTCGTATGTTGGTATGTTCTTATGTTGGTATGTTCGTATGTTGGTATGTTCGTATGTTGGTATGTTCGTATGTTGGTATGTTCGTATGTTGGTATGTTGGTATGTTGGTATGGTGGTATGTTGGTATGTTGGTATGTTGGTATGTTGGTATGTTGGTATGTTGGTATGTTGGTATGTTGGTATGTTCGTATGTAGGTATGTTCGTATGTTGGTATGTTCGTATGTTGGTATGTTCGTATGTTGGTATGTTCGTATGTTGGTATGTTCGTATGTTGGTATGTTCGTATGTTGGTATGTTCGTATGTTGGTATGTTCGTATGTTGGTATGTTCGTATGTTGGTATGTTGGTATGTTGGTTTGTTCGTATGTAGGTATGTTCGTATGTTGGTATGTTCGTATGTTGGTATGTTCGTATGTTGGTATGTTCGTATGTTGGTATGTTCGTATGTTGGTATGTTCGTATGTTGGTATGTTCGTATGTTGGTATGTTCGTATGTTGGTATGTTCGTATGTTGGTATGGTGGTATGTTGGTATGTTGGTATGTTGGTATGTTCGTATTTTGGTATGTTCGTATGTTGGTATGTTCGTATGTTGGTATGTTCGTATGTTGGTATGCTCGTATGTTGGTATGTTCGTATGTTGGTATGTTCGTATGTTGGTATGTTCGTATGTTGGTATGTTCGTATGTTGGTATGTTCGTATGTTGGTATGTTCGTATGTTGGTATGTTGGTATGTTGGTATGGTGGTATGTTGGTATGTTGGTATGTTGGTATGTTGGTATGTTGGTATGTTCGTATTTTGGTATGTTCGTATGTTGGTATGTTCGTATGTTGGTATGTTCGTATGTTGGTATGTTCGTATGTTGGTATATTCGTATGTTGGTATGTTGGTATGTTGGTATGGTGGTATGTTGGTATGTTGGTATGTTGGTATGTTGGTATGTTCGTATGTAGGTATGTTCGTATGTTGGTATGTTCGTATGTTGGTATGTTCGTATGTTGGTATGTTCGTATGTTGGTATGTTCGTATGTTGGTATGATCGTATGTTGGTATGTTCGTATGTTGGTATGGTGGTATGTTGGTATGTTGGTATGTTCATATTTTGGTATGTTCGTATGTTGGTATGTTCGTATGTTGGTATGTTCGTATGTTGGTATGTTCGTATGTTGGTATGTTCGTATGTTGGTATGTTCGTATGTTGGTATGTTCGTATGTTGGTATGTTCGTATGTTGGTATGTTCGTATGTTGGTATGTTCGTATGTTGGTATGTTCGTATGTTGGTATGTTCGTATGTTGGTATGTTCGTATGTTGGTATGTTCGTATGTTGGTATGTTCGTATGTTGGTATGTTCGTATGTTGGTATGTTCGTATGTTGGTATGTTCGTATGTTGGTATGTTCGTATGTTGGTATGTTCGTATGTTGGTATGTTCGTATGTTGGTATGTTCGTATGTTGGTATGTTCGTATGTTGGTATGTTCGTATGTTGGTATGTTCGTATGTTGGTATGTTCGTATGTTGGTATGTTCGTATGTTGGTATGGTGGTATGTTGGTATGTTGGTATGTTGGTATGTTGGTATGTTGGTATGTTGGTATGTTGGTATGTTGGTATGTTGGTATGTTGGTATGTTCGTATGTAGGTATGTTCGTATGTTGGTATGTTCGTATGTTGGTATGTTCGTATGTTGGTATGTTCGTATGTTGGTATGTTCGTATGTTGGTATGTTCGTATGTTGGTATGTTCGTATGTTGGTATGTTCGTATGTTGGTATGTTCGTATGTTGGTATGTTCTTATGTTGGTATGTTCGTATGTTGGTATGTTCGTATGTTGGTATGTTCGTATGTTGGTATGTTCGTATGTTGGTATGTTGGTATGTTGGTATGGTGGTATGTTGGTATGTTGGTATGTTGGTATGTTGGTATGTTGGTATGTTGGTATGTTGGTATGTTGGTATGTTCGTATGTAGGTATGTTCGTATGTTGGTATGTTCGTATGTTGGTATGTTCGTATGTTGGTATGTTCGTATGTTGGTATGTTCGTATGTTGGTATGTTCGTATGTTGGTATGTTCGTATGTTGGTATGTTCGTATGTTGGTATGTTCGTATGTTGGTATGTTGGTATGTTGGTTTGTTCGTATGTAGGTATGTTCGTATGTTGGTATGTTCGTATGTTGGTATGTTCGTATGTTGGTATGTTCGTATGTTGGTATGTTCGTATGTTGGTATGTTCGTATGTTGGTATGTTCGTATGTTGGTATGTTCGTATGTTGGTATGTTCGTATGTTGGTATGGTGGTATGTTGGTATGTTGGTATGTTGGTATGTTCGTATTTTGGTATGTTCGTATGTTGGTATGTTCGTATGTTGGTATGTTCGTATGTTGGTATGCTCGTATGTTGGTATGTTCGTATGTTGGTATGTTCGTATGTTGGTATGTTCGTATGTTGGTATGTTCGTATGTTGGTATGTTCGTATGTTGGTATGTTCGTATGTTGGTATGTTGGTATGTTGGTATGGTGGTATGTTGGTATGTTGGTATGTTGGTATGTTGGTATGTTGGTATGTTCGTATTTTGGTATGTTCGTATGTTGGTATGTTCGTATGTTGGTATGTTCGTATGTTGGTATGTTCGTATGTTGGTATATTCGTATGTTGGTATGTTGGTATGTTGGTATGGTGGTATGTTGGTATGTTGGTATGTTGGTATGTTGGTATGTTCGTATGTAGGTATGTTCGTATGTTGGTATGTTCGTATGTTGGTATGTTCGTATGTTGGTATGTTCGTATGTTGGTATGTTCGTATGTTGGTATGATCGTATGTTGGTATGTTCGTATGTTGGTATGGTGGTATGTTGGTATGTTGGTATGTTCATATTTTGGTATGTTCGTATGTTGGTATGTTCGTATGTTGGTATGTTCGTATGTTGGTATGTTCGTATGTTGGTATGTTCGTATGTTGGTATGTTCGTATGTTGGTATGTTCGTATGTTGGTATGTTCGTATGTTGGTATGTTCGTATGTTGGTATGTTCGTATGTTGGTATGTTCGTATGTTGGTATGTTCGTATGTTGGTATGTTCGTATGTTGGTATGTTCGTATGTTGGTATGTTTGTATGTTGGTATGTTGGTATGTTGGTATGTTCGTATTTTGGTATGTTCGTATGTTGGTATGTTCGTATGTTGGTATGTTCGTATGTTGGTATGTTCGTATGTTGGTATGTTTGTATGTTGGTATGTTCGTATGTTGGTATGTTCGTATGTTGGTATGTTCGTATGTTGGTATGTTCGTATGTTGGTATGTTCGTATGTTGGTATGTTCGTATGTTGGTATGTTCGTATGTTGGTATGTTCGTATGTTGGTATGTTCGTATGTTGGTATGTTCGTATGTTGGTATGTTCGTATGTTGGTATGTTCGTATGTTGGTATGGTGGTATGTTGGTATGTTGGTATGTTGGTATGTTGGTATGTTGGTATGTTGGTATGTTGGTATGTTGGTATGTTGGTATGTTGGTATGTTGGTATGTTGGTATGTTGGTATGTTCGTATGTAGGTATGTTCGTATGTTGGTATGTTCGTATGTTGGTATGTTCGTATGTTGGTATGTTCGTATGTTGGTATGTTCGTATGTTGGTATGGTGGTATGTTGGTATGTTGGTATGTTGGTATGTTCGTATTTTGGTATGTTCGTATGTTGGTATGTTCGTATGTTGGTATGTTCGTATGTTGGTATGTTCGTATGTTGGTATGTTCGTATGTTGGTATGTTCGTATGTTGGTATGTTCGTATGTTGGTATGTTCGTATGTTGGTATGTTCGTATGTTGGTATGTTCGTATGTTGGTATGTTCGTATGTTGGTATGTTCGTATGTTGGTATGTTCGTATGTTGGTATGTTCGTATGTTGGTATGGTGGTATGTTGGTATGTTGGTATGTTGGTATGTTGGTATGTTGGTATGTTGGTATTTTGGTATGTTGGTATGTTGGGATGTTGGTATGTTCGTATGTAGGTATGTTCGTATGTTGGTATGTTCGTATGTTGGTATGTTCGTATGTTGGTATGTTCGTATGTTGGTATGTTCGTATGTTGGTATGTTCGTATGTTGGTATGTTCGTATGTTGGTATGTTCGTATGTTGGTATGTTCGTATGTTGGTATGTTCGTATGTTGGTATGTTCGTATGTTGGTATGTTCGTATGTTGGTATGTTCGTATGTTGGTATGTTCGTATGTTGGTATGTTCGTATGTTGGTATGTTCGTATGTTGGTATGTTCGTATGTTGGTATGTTCGTATGTTGGTATGTTCGTATGTTGGTATGTTCGTATGTTGGTATGTTCGTATGTTGGTATGTTCGTATGTTGGTATGTTCGTATGTTGGTATGTTCGTATGTTGGTATGTTCGTATGTTGGTATGTTCGTATGTTGGTATGTTCGTATGTTGGTATGGTGGTATGTTGGTATGTTGGTATGTTGGTATGTTGGTATGTTGGTATGTTGGTATGTTGGTATGTTGGTATGTTGGTATGTTGGTATGTTGGTATGTTCGTATGTTCGTATGTAGGTATGTTCGTATGTTGGTATGTTCGTATGTTGGTATGTTCGTATGTTGGTATGTTCGTATGTTGGTGTGTTCGTATGTTGGTATGTTCGTATGTTGGTATGGTGGTATGTTGGTATGTTGGTATGTTCGTATGTAGGTATGTTGGTATGTTCGTATGTTGGTATGTTCGTATGTTGGTATGTTCGTATGTTGGTATGTTCGTATGTTGGTATGATCGTATGTTGGTATGTTCGTATGTTGGTATGGTGGTATGTTGGTATGTTGGTATGTTGGTATGTTCGTATTTTGGTATGTTCGTATGTTGGTATGTTCGTATGTTGGTATGTTCGTATGTTGGTATGTTCGTATGTTGGTATGTTTGTATGTTGGTATGTTCGTATGTTGGTATGTTCGTATGTTGGTATGTTCGTATGTTGGTATGTTCGTATGTTGGTATGTTCGTATGTTGGTATGTTCGTATGTTGGTATGTTCGTATGTTGGTATGTTCGTATGTTGGTATGTTCGTATGTTGGTATGTTCGTATGTTGGTATGTTCGTATGTTGGTATGTTCGTATGTTGGTATGGTGGTATGTTGGTATGTTGGTATGTTGGTATGTTGGTATGTTGGTATGTTGGTATGTTGGTATGTTGGTATGTTGGTATGTTGGTATGTTCGTATGTAGGTATGTTCGTATGTTGGTATGTTCGTATGTTGGTATGTTCGTATGTTGGTATGTTCGTATGTTGGTATGGTGGTATGTTGGTATGTTGGTATGTTCGTATTTTGGTATGTTCGTATGTTGGTATGTTCGTATGTTGGTATGTTCGTATGTTGGTATGTTCGTATGTTGGTATGTTCGTATGTTGGTATGTTCGTATGTTGGTATGTTCGTATGTTGGTATGTTCGTATGTTGGTATGTTCGTATGTTGGTATGTTCGTATGTTGGTATGTTCGTATGTTGGTATGTTCGTATGTTGGTATGTTCGTATGTTGGTATGTTCGTATGTTGGTATGTTCGTATGTTGGTATGTTCGTTTGTTGGTATGTTCGTATGTTGGTATGTTCGTATGTTGGTATGTTCGTATGTTGGTATGTTCGTATGTTGGTATGGTGGTATGTTGGTATGTTGGTATGTTGGTATGTTGGTATGTTGGTATGTTGGTATGTTGGTATGTTGGTATGTTGGTATGTTGGTATGTTGGTATGTTCGTATGTAGGTATGTTCGTATGTTGGTATGTTCGTATGTTGGTATGTTCGTATGTTGGTATGTTCGTATGTTGGTATGTTCGTATGTTGGTATGGTGGTATGTTGGTATGTTGGTATGTTCGTATGTAGGTATGTTGGTATGTTCGTATGTTGGTATGTTCGTATGTTGGTATGTTCGTATGTTGGTATGTTCGTATGTTGTATGATCGTATGTTGGTATGTTCGTATTTTGGTATGGTGGTATGTTGGTATGTTGGTATGTTGGTATGTTCGTATTTTGGTATGTTCGTATGTTGGTATGTTCGTATGTTGGTATGTTCGTATGTTGGTATGTTCGTATGTTGGTATGTTTGTATGTTGGTATGGTGGTATGTTGGTATGTTGGTATGTTGGTATGTTGGTATGTTGGTATGTTGGTATGTTGGTATGTTGGTATGTTGGTATGTTGGTATGTTGGTATGTTGGTATGTTGTATGTTCTTATGTTGATATGTTGGTATGTTGGTATGTTGGTATGTTGGTATGTTGGTATGTTCGTATGTAGGTATGTTCGTATGTTGGTATGTTCGTATGTTGGTATGTTCGTATGTTGGTATGTTCGTATGTTGGTATGTTCGTATGTTGGTATTTTCGTATGTTGGTATGTTCGTATGTTGGTATGTTCGTATGTTGGTATGTTCGTATGTTGGTATGTTCGTATGTTGGTATGGTGGTATGTTGTTATGTTCGTATTTTGGTATGTTCGTATGTTGGTATGTTCGTATGTTGGTATGTTCGTATGTTGGTATGTTCGTATGTTGGTATGTTCGTATGTTGGTATGTTCGTATGTTGGTATGTTCGTATGTTGGTATGTTCGTATGTTGGTATGTTCGTATGTTGGTATGTTCGTATGTTGGTATGTTCGTATGTTGGTATGTTCGTATGTTGGTATGTTCTTATGTTGGTATGTTCGTATGTTGGTATGTTCGTATGTTGGTATGTTCGTATGTTGGTATGTTCGTATGTTGGTATGTTGGTATGTTGGTATGGTGGTATGTTGGTATGTTGGTATGTTGGTATGTTGGTATGTTGGTATGTTGGTATGTTGGTATGTTGGTATGTTCGTATGTAGGTATGTTCGTATGTTGGTATGTTCGTATGTTGGTATGTTCGTATGTTGGTATGTTCGTATGTTGGTATGTTCGTATGTTGGTATGTTCGTATGTTGGTATGTTCGTATGTTGGTATGTTCGTATGTTGGTATGTTCGTATGTTGGTATGTTGGTATGTTGGTTTGTTCGTATGTAGGTATGTTCGTATGTTGGTATGTTCGTATGTTGGTATGTTCGTATGTTGGTATGTTCGTATGTTGGTATGTTCGTATGTTGGTATGTTCGTATGTTGGTATGTTCGTATGTTGGTATGTTCGTATGTTGGTATGTTCGTATGTTGGTATGGTGGTATGTTGGTATGTTGGTATGTTGGTATGTTCGTATTTTGGTATGTTCGTATGTTGGTATGTTCGTATGTTGGTATGTTCGTATGTTGGTATGCTCGTATGTTGGTATGTTCGTATGTTGGTATGTTCGTATGTTGGTATGTTCGTATGTTGGTATGTTCGTATGTTGGTATGTTCGTATGTTGGTATGTTCGTATGTTGGTATGTTGGTATGTTGGTATGGTGGTATGTTGGTATGTTGGTATGTTGGTATGTTGGTATGTTGGTATGTTCGTATTTTGGTATGTTCGTATGTTGGTATGTTCGTATGTTGGTATGTTCGTATGTTGGTATGTTCGTATGTTGGTATATTCGTATGTTGGTATGTTGGTATGTTGGTATGGTGGTATGTTGGTATGTTGGTATGTTGGTATGTTGGTATGTTCGTATGTAGGTATGTTCGTATGTTGGTATGTTCGTATGTTGGTATGTTCGTATGTTGGTATGTTCGTATGTTGGTATGTTCGTATGTTGGTATGATCGTATGTTGGTATGTTCGTATGTTGGTATGGTGGTATGTTGGTATGTTGGTATGTTCATATTTTGGTATGTTCGTATGTTGGTATGTTCGTATGTTGGTATGTTCGTATGTTGGTATGTTCGTATGTTGGTATGTTCGTATGTTGGTATGTTCGTATGTTGGTATGTTCGTATGTTGGTATGTTCGTATGTTGGTATGTTCGTATGTTGGTATGTTCGTATGTTGGTATGTTCGTATGTTGGTATGTTCGTATGTTGGTATGTTCGTATGTTGGTATGTTCGTATGTTGGTATGTTCGTATGTTGGTATGTTCGTATGTTGGTATGTTCGTATGTTGGTATGTTCGTATGTTGGTATGTTCGTATGTTGGTATGTTCGTATGTTGGTATGTTCGTATGTTGGTATGTTCGTATGTTGGTATGTTCGTATGTTGGTATGTTCGTATGTTGGTATGTTCGTATGTTGGTATGTTCGTATGTTGGTATGTTCGTATGTTGGTATGGTGGTATGTTGGTATGTTGGTATGTTGGTATGTTGGTATGTTGGTATGTTGGTATGTTGGTATGTTGGTATGTTGGTATGTTGGTATGTTCGTATGTAGGTATGTTCGTATGTTGGTATGTTCGTATGTTGGTATGTTCGTATGTTGGTATGTTCGTATGTTGGTATGTTCGTATGTTGGTATGTTCGTATGTTGGTATGTTCGTATGTTGGTATGTTCGTATGTTGGTATGTTCGTATGTTGGTATGTTCTTATGTTGGTATGTTCGTATGTTGGTATGTTCGTATGTTGGTATGTTCGTATGTTGGTATGTTCGTATGTTGGTATGTTGGTATGTTGGTATGGTGGTATGTTGGTATGTTGGTATGTTGGTATGTTGGTATGTTGGTATGTTGGTATGTTGGTATGTTGGTATGTTCGTATGTAGGTATGTTCGTATGTTGGTATGTTCGTATGTTGGTATGTTCGTATGTTGGTATGTTCGTATGTTGGTATGTTCGTATGTTGGTATGTTCGTATGTTGGTATGTTCGTATGTTGGTATGTTCGTATGTTGGTATGTTCGTATGTTGGTATGTTGGTATGTTGGTTTGTTCGTATGTAGGTATGTTCGTATGTTGGTATGTTCGTATGTTGGTATGTTCGTATGTTGGTATGTTCGTATGTTGGTATGTTCGTATGTTGGTATGTTCGTATGTTGGTATGTTCGTATGTTGGTATGTTCGTATGTTGGTATGTTCGTATGTTGGTATGGTGGTATGTTGGTATGTTGGTATGTTGGTATGTTCGTATTTTGGTATGTTCGTATGTTGGTATGTTCGTATGTTGGTATGTTCGTATGTTGGTATGCTCGTATGTTGGTATGTTCGTATGTTGGTATGTTCGTATGTTGGTATGTTCGTATGTTGGTATGTTCGTATGTTGGTATGTTCGTATGTTGGTATGTTCGTATGTTGGTATGTTGGTATGTTGGTATGGTGGTATGTTGGTATGTTGGTATGTTGGTATGTTGGTATGTTGGTATGTTCGTATTTTGGTATGTTCGTATGTTGGTATGTTCGTATGTTGGTATGTTCGTATGTTGGTATGTTCGTATGTTGGTATATTCGTATGTTGGTATGTTGGTATGTTGGTATGGTGGTATGTTGGTATGTTGGTATGTTGGTATGTTGGTATGTTCGTATGTAGGTATGTTCGTATGTTGGTATGTTCGTATGTTGGTATGTTCGTATGTTGGTATGTTCGTATGTTGGTATGTTCGTATGTTGGTATGATCGTATGTTGGTATGTTCGTATGTTGGTATGGTGGTATGTTGGTATGTTGGTATGTTCATATTTTGGTATGTTCGTATGTTGGTATGTTCGTATGTTGGTATGTTCGTATGTTGGTATGTTCGTATGTTGGTATGTTCGTATGTTGGTATGTTCGTATGTTGGTATGTTCGTATGTTGGTATGTTCGTATGTTGGTATGTTCGTATGTTGGTATGTTCGTATGTTGGTATGTTCGTATGTTGGTATGTTCGTATGTTGGTATGTTCGTATGTTGGTATGTTCGTATGTTGGTATGTTCGTATGTTGGTATGTTCGTATGTTGGTATGTTCGTATGTTGGTATGTTCGTATGTTGGTATGTTCGTATGTTGGTATGTTCGTATGTTGGTATGTTCGTATGTTGGTATGTTCGTATGTTGGTATGTTCGTATGTTGGTATGTTCGTATGTTGGTATGTTCGTATGTTGGTATGTTCGTATGTTGGTATGTTCGTATGTTGGTATGTTTGTATGTTGGTATGTTCGTATGTAGGTATGTTCGTATGTTGGTATGTTCGTATGTTGGTATGTTCGTATGTTGGTATGTTCGTATGTTGGTATGTTCGTATGTTGGTATGTTCGTATGTTGGTATGGTGGCATGTTGGAATGTTGGTATGTTCGTATGTAGGTATGTTCGTATGTTGGTATGTTCGTATGTTGGTATGTTCGTATGTTGGTATGTTCGTATGTTGGTATGTTAGTATGTTGGTATGTTCGTATGTTGGTATGTTCGTATGTTGGTATGTTCGTATGTTGGTATGTTCGTATGTTTTTATGTTCGTATGTTGGTATGTTCGTATGTTGGTATGGTGGTATGTTGGTATGTTGTTATGTTGGTATGTTCGTATTTTGGTATGTTCGTATGTTGGTATGTTCGTATGTTGGTATGTTCGTATGTTGGTATGTTCGTATGTTGGTATGTTCGTATGTTGGTATGTTCGTATGTTGGTATGTTCGTATGTTGGTATGTTCGTATGTTGGTATGTTCGTATGTTGGTATGTTCGTGTGTTGGTATGGTGGTATGTTGGTATGTTGGTATGTTAGTAGGTTGGTATGTTGGTATGTTGGTATGTTGGTATGTTGGTATGTTGGTATGTTGATATGTTCGTATGTAGGTATGTTCGTATGTTGGTATGCTCGTATGTTGGTATGTTCGTATGTTGGTATGTTCGTATGTTGGTATGTTCGTATGTTGGTATGTTCGTATGTTGGTATGTTCGTATGTTGGTATGTTCGTATGTTGGTATGTTCGTATGTTGGTATGTTCGTATGTTGGTATGTTCGTATGTTGGTATGTTCGTATGTTGGTATGTTCGTATGTTGGTATGGTGGTATGTTGGAATGTTGGTATGTTGGTATGTTGGTATGTTGGTATGTTGGTATGTTGGTATGTTGGTATGTTGGTATGTTGGTATGTTCGTATGTAGGTATGTTCGTATGTTGGTATGTTCGTATGTTGGTATGTTCGTATGTTGGTATGTTCGTATGTTGGTATGTTCGTATGTTGGTATGTTCGTATGTTGGTATGTTCGTATGTTGGTATGGTGGTATGTTGGTATGTTGGTATGTTGGTATGTTCGTATTTTGGTATGTTCGTATGTTGGTATGTTCGTATGTTGGTATGTTCGTATGTTGGTATGTTGGTATGTTGGTATGGTGGTATGTTGGTATGTTGGTATGTTGGTATGTTGGTATGTTGGTATGTTGGTATGTTGGTATGTTGGTATGTTGGTATGTTGGTATGTTGGTATGTTGGTATGTTGGTATGTTGGTATGTTGGTATGTTGGTATGTTCTTATGTTGATATGTTGGTATGTTGGTATGTTGGTATGTTGGTATGTTGGTATGTTCGTATGTAGGTATGTTCGTATGTTGGTATGTTCGTATGTTGGTATGTTCGTATGTTGGTATGTTCGTATGTTGGTATGTTCGTATGTTGGTATGTTCGTATGTTGGTATGTTCGTATGTTGGTATGTTCGTATGTTGGTATGTTCGTATGTTGGTATGGTGGTATGTTGGTATGTTCGTATTTTGGTATGTTCGTATGTTGGTATGTTCGTATGTTGGTATGTTCGTATGTTGGTATGTTCGTATGTTGGTATGTTCGTATGTTGGTATGTTCGTATGTTGGTATGTTCGCATGTTGGTATGTTCGTATGTTGGTATGTTCGTATGTTGGTATGTTCGTATGTTGGTATGTTCGTATGTTGGTATGTTCGTATGTTGGTATGTTCTTATGTTGGTATGTTCGTATGTTGGTATGTTCGTATGTTGGTATGTTCGTATGTTGGTATGTTCGTATGTTGGTATGTTGGTATGTTGGTATGGTGGTATGTTGGTATGTTGGTATGTTGGTATGTTGGTATGTTGGTATGTTGGTATGTTGGTATGTTGGTATGTTCGTATGTAGGTATGTTCGTATGTTGGTATGTTCGTATGTTGGTATGTTCGTATGTTGGTATGTTCGTATGTTGGTATGTTCGTATGTTGGTATGTTCGTATGTTGGTATGTTCGTATGTTGGTATGTTCGTATGTTGGTATGTTCGTATGTTGGTATGTTGGTATGTTGGTTTGTTCGTATGTAGGTATGTTCGTATGTTGGTATGTTCGTATGTTGGTATGTTCGTATGTTGGTATGTTCGTATGTTGGTATGGTGGTATGTTGGTATGTTGGTATGTTGGTATGTTCGTATTTTGGTATGTTCGTATGTTGGTATGTTCGTATGTTGGTATGTTCGTATGTTGGTATGCTCGTATGTTGGTATGTTCGTATGTTGGTATGTTCGTATGTTGGTATGTTCGTATGTTGGTATGTTCGTATGTTGGTATGTTCGTATGTTGGTATGTTCGTATGTTGGTATGTTGGTATGTTGGTATGGTGGTATGTTGGTATGTTGGTATGTTGGTATGTTGGTATGTTGGTATGTTCGTATTTTGGTATGTTCGTATGTTGGTATGTTCGTATGTTGGTATGTTCGTATGTTGGTATGTTCGTATGTTGGTATGTTCGTATGTTGGTATGTTGGTATGTTGGTATGGTAGTATGTTGGTATGTTGGTATGTTGGTATGTTGGTATGTTCGTATGTAGGTATGTTCGTATGTTGGTATGTTCGTATGTTGGTATGTTCGTATGTTGGTATGTTCGTGTTGGTATGTTCGTATGTTGGTATGATCGTATGTTGGTATGTTCGTATGTTGGTATGGTGGTATGTTGGTATGTTGGTATGTTCGTATTTTGGTATGTTCGTATGTTGGTATGTTCGTATGTTGGTATGTTCGTATGTTGGTATGTTCGTATGTTGGTATGTTCGTATGTTGGTATGTTCGTATGTTGGTATGTTCGTATGTTGGTATGTTCGTATGTTGGTATGTTCGTATGTTGGTATGTTCGTATGTTGGTATGTTCGTATGTTGGTATGTTCGTATGTTGGTATGTTCGTATGTTGGTATGTTCGTATGTTGGTATGTTCGTATGTTGGTATGTTCGTTTGTTGGTATGTTCGTATGTTGGTATGTTCGTATGTTGGTATGTTCGTATGTTGGTATGTTCGTATGTTGGTATGGTGGTATGTTGGTATGTTGGTATGTTGGTATGTTGGTATGTTGGTATGTTGGTATGTTGGTATGTTGGTATGTTGGTATGTTGGTATGTTGGTATGTTCGTATGTAGGTATGTTCGTATGTTGGTATGTTCGTATGTTGGTATGTTCGTATGTTGGTATGTTCGTATGTTGGTATGTTCGTATGTTGGTATGGTGGTATGTTGGTATGTTGGTATGTTCGTATGTAGGTATGTTGGTATGTTCGTATGTTGGTATGTTCGTATGTTGGTATGTTCGTATGTTGGTATGTTCGTATGTTGGTATGATCGTATGTTGGTATGTTCGTATTTTGGTATGGTGGTATGTTGGTATGTTGGTATGTTGGTATGTTCGTATTTTGGTATGTTCGTATGTTGGTATGTTCGTATGTTGGTATGTTCGTATGTTGGTATGTTCGTATGTTGGTATGTTTGTATGTTGGTATGGTGGTATGTTGGTATGTTGGTATGTTGGTATGTTGGTATGTTGGTATGTTGGTATGTTGGTATGTTGGTATGTTGGTATGTTGGTATGTTGGTATGTTGGTATGTTCTTATGTTGATATGTTGGTATGTTGGTATGTTGGTATGTTGGTATGTTGGTATGTTCGTATGTAGGTATGTTCGTATGTTGGTATGTTCGTATGTTGGTATGTTCGTATGTTGGTATGTTCGTATGTTGGTATGTTCGTATGTTGGTATTTTCGTATGTTGGTATGTTCGTATGTTGGTATGTTCGTATGTTGGTATGTTCGTATGTTGGTATGTTCGTATGTTGGTATGGTGGTATGTTGTTATGTTCGTATTTTGGTATGTTCGTATGTTGGTATGTTCGTATGTTGGTATGTTCGTATGTTGGTATGTTCGTATGTTGGTATGTTCGTATGTTGGTATGTTCGTATGTTGGTATGTTCGTATGTTGGTATGTTCGTATGTTGGTATGTTCGTATGTTGGTATGTTCGTATGTTGGTATGTTCGTATGTTGGTATGTTCGTATGTTGGTATGTTCTTATGTTGGTATGTTCGTATGTTGGTATGTTCGTATGTTGGTATGTTCGTATGTTGGTATGTTCGTATGTTGGTATGTTGGTATGTTGGTATGGTGGTATGTTGGTATGTTGGTATGTTGGTATGTTGGTATGTTGGTATGTTGGTATGTTGGTATGTTGGTATGTTCGTATGTAGGTATGTTCGTATGTTGGTATGTTCGTATGTTGGTATGTTCGTATGTTGGTATGTTCGTATGTTGGTATGTTCGTATGTTGGTATGTTCGTATGTTGGTATGTTCGTATGTTGGTATGTTCGTATGTTGGTATGTTCGTATGTTGGTATGTTGGTATGTTGGTTTGTTCGTATGTAGGTATGTTCGTATGTTGGTATGTTCGTATGTTGGTATGTTCGTATGTTGGTATGTTCGTATGTTGGTATGTTCGTATGTTGGTATGTTCGTATGTTGGTATGTTCGTATGTTGGTATGTTCGTATGTTGGTATGTTCGTATGTTGGTATGTTCGTATGTTGGTATGGTGGTATGTTGGTATGTTGGTATGTTGGTATGTTCGTATTTTGGTATGTTCGTATGTTGGTATGTTCGTATGTTGGTATGTTCGTATGTTGGTATGCTCGTATGTTGGTATGTTCGTATGTTGGTATGTTCGTATGTTGGTATGTTCGTATGTTGGTATGTTCGTATGTTGGTATGTTCGTATGTTGGTATGTTCGTATGTTGGTATGTTGGTATGTTGGTATGGTGGTATGTTGGTATGTTGGTATGTTGGTATGTTGGTATGTTGGTATGTTCGTATTTTGGTATGTTCGTATGTTGGTATGTTCGTATGTTGGTATGTTCGTATGTTGGTATGTTCGTATGTTGGTATATTCGTATGTTGGTATGTTGGTATGTTGGTATGGTGGTATGTTGGTATGTTGGTATGTTGGTATGTTGGTATGTTCGTATGTAGGTATGTTCGTATGTTGGTATGTTCGTATGTTGGTATGTTCGTATGTTGGTATGTTCGTATGTTGGTATGTTCGTATGTTGGTATGATCGTATGTTGGTATGTTCGTATGTTGGTATGGTGGTATGTTGGTATGTTGGTATGTTCATATTTTGGTATGTTCGTATGTTGGTATGTTCGTATGTTGGTATGTTCGTATGTTGGTATGTTCGTATGTTGGTATGTTCGTATGTTGGTATGTTCGTATGTTGGTATGTTCGTATGTTGGTATGTTCGTATGTTGGTATGTTCGTATGTTGGTATGTT
>CATVIB010000439.1:0-37437 GCA_958336395.1 Ctenicera cuprea
ACAATTACAATTACAATTACAATTACAATTACAATTACAATTACAATTACAATTACAATTACAATTACAATTACAATTACAATTACAATTACAATTACAATTCCAATTCCAATTCCAATTGCAATTACAATTACAATTACAATTACAATTACAATTACAATTACAATTACAATTACAATTACAATTACAATTACAATTACAATTACAATTACAATTACAATTACAATTACAATTACAATTACAATTACAATTACAATTACAATTACAATTACAATTACAATTACAATTACAATTACAATTACAATTACAATTACAATTACAATTACAATTACAATTACAATTACAATTACAATTACAATTACAACTATTACAATTACAATTACATTACAATTACAATTACAATTACAATTACAATTACAATTACAATTACAATTACAATTACAATTACAATTACAATTACAATTACAATTACAATTACAATTACAATTACAATTACAATTACAATTACAATTACAATTACAATTACAATTACAATTACAATTACAATTACAATTACAATTACAATTACAATTACAAGTACAATTACAATTACAATTACAATTACAATTACAATTACAATTACAATTACAACTACAATTACAATTACAATTACAATTACAATTACAATTACAATTACAATTACAATTACAATTACAATTACAATTACAATTACAATTACAATTACAATTACAATTACGAAATACAATTACAATTACAATTACAATTACAATTACAATTACAATTACAATTACAATTACAATTACAATTACAATTACAATTACAATTACAGTTACAATTACAATTACAGTTACAATTACAATTACAATTACAATTACAATTACAATTACAATTACAATTACAATTACAATTACAATTACAATTACAATTAAAATTACTATTACAATTACAATTAGAATTACAATTACAATTACAATTACAATTACAATTACAATTACAATTACAATTACAATTACAATTACAATTACAATTACAATTACAATTACAATTACAATTACAATTACAATTACAATTACAATTACAATTACAATTACAATTACAATTACAATTACAATTACAATTACAATTACAATTACAATTACAATTACAATTACAATTACAATTACAATTACAATTACAATTACAATTACAATTACAATTACAATTACAATTACAATTACAATTACAATTACAATTACAATTACAATTACAATTACAATTACAATTACAATTACAATTACAATTACAATTACAATTACAATTACAATTACAATTACAATTACAATTACAATTACAATTACAATTACAATTACAATTACAATTACAATTACAATTACAATTACAATTACAATTACAATTACAATTACAATTACAATTACAATTACAATTAGAATTACAATTACAAATCCAATTCCAATTCCAATTCCAATTCCAATTCCAATTACAATTACAATTACAATTACAATTACAATTACAATTACAATTACAGTTACAATTAAAATTACAATTACAATTACAATTACAATTACAATTACAATTACAATTACAATTACAATTAAAATTACAATTACAATTACAATTAAAATTACAATTACAATTACAATTACAATTACAATTACAATTACAATTACAACTACAATGACAATTACAATTACAATTACAATTACAATTACAATTACAATTACAATTACAATTACAATTACAATTACAATTACAATTACAATTACAATTACAATTATAATTACAATTACAATTACAATTACAATTACAATTACAATTACAATTAAAATTACAATTACAATTACAATTAAAATTACAATTACAATTACAATTACAATTACAATTACAATTACAATTACAATGACAATTACAATTACAATTACAATTACAATTACAATTACAATTACAATTACAATTACAATTACAATTACAATTACAATTACAATTACAATTACAATTACAATTACAATTACAATTACAATTACAATTACAATTATAATTACAATTACAATTACAATTACAATTACAATTACTATTACAATTACAATTACAATTACAATTACAATTACAATTACAATTACAATTACAATGACAATTACAATTACAATTACAATTACAATTACAAATACAATTACAATTACAATTACAATTAAATTACAATTACAATTACAATTACAATTACAATTGCAATTACAATTGCAATTACAATTACAATTACAATTACAATTACAATTACAATTACAATTACAATTACAATTACAATTTCAATTACAATTACAATTACAATTACAATTACAATTACAATTACAATTACAATTACAATTACAATTACAATTACAATTACAATTACAATTACAATTACAATTACAATTACAATTACAATTACAATTACAATTACAATTACAATTACAATTACAATTACAATTACAATTACAATTACAATTACAATTGCAATTACAATTACAATTACAATTACAATTACAATTACAATTACAATTACAATTACAATTACAATTACAATTACAATTACAATTACAATTACAATTACAATTACAATTACAATCACAATCACAATTACAATTACAATTACAATTACAATTACAATTACAATTACAATTACTATTACAATTACAATTACATTTACAATTACAATTACAATTACAATTACAATTACAATTACAATTACAATTACAATTACAATTACAATTACAATTACAATTACAATTACAATTACAATTACAATTACAATTACAATTACAATTACAATTACAATTACAATTACAATTACAATTACAATTACAATTACAATTACAATTACAATTACAATTACAATTACAATAACAATTACAATTACAATTACAATTACAATTACAATTACAATTACAATTACAATTACAATTACAATTACAATTACAATTACAATTACAATTACAATTACAATTACAATTACAATTACAATTACAATTACAATTACAATTACAATTACAATTACAATTACAATTACAATTACAATTACAATTACAATTACAATTACAATTACAATTACAATTACAATTACAATTACAATTACAATTACAATTACAATTACAATTACAATTACAATTACAATTACAATTACAATTACAATTACAATTACAATTACAATTACAATTGCAATTACAATTACAATTACAATTACAGTTACAATTACAATTACAGTTACAATTACAATTACAATTACAATTACAATTACAATTACAATTACAATTACAATTAAAATTACAATTACAATTAAAATTACTATTACAATTACAATTAGAATTACAATTACAATTACAATTACAATTACAATTACAATTACAATTACAATTACAATTACAATTACAATTACAATTACAATTACAATTACAATTACAATTACAATTACAATTACAATTACAATTACAATTACAAGTACAATTACAATTACAATTACAATTACAGTTACAGTTACAATTACAATTACAATTACAATTACAATTACAATTACAATTACAATTACAATTACAATTACAATTACAATTACAATTACAATTACAATTACAATTACAATTACAATTACAATTACAATTACAATTACAATTACAATTACAATTACAATTACAATTACAATTACAATTACAATTACAATTACAATTACAATTACAATTACAATTACAATTACAGTTACAATTACAATTACAGTTACAATTACAATTACAATTACAATTACAATTACAATTACAATTACAATTACAATTACAATTACAATTACAATTACAATTACAATTACAATTACAATTAAAATTACTATTACAATTACAATTAGAATTACAATTACAATTACAATTACAATTACAATTACAATTACAATTACAATTACAATTACAATTACAATTACAATTACAATTACAATTACAATTACAATTACAATTACAATTACAATTACAATTACAATTACAATTACAATTACAATTACAATTACAATTACAATTACAATTACAATTACAATTACAATTACAATTACAATTACAATTACAATTACAATTACAATTACAATTACAATTACAATTACAATTAAAATTACAATTACAATTACAATTACAATTACAATTACAATTACAATTACAATTACAATTACAATTACAATTACAATTACAATTACAATTACAATTACAATTACAATTACAATTACAATTACAATTGCAATTACAATTACAATTACAATTACAATTACAATTACAAATCCAATTCCAATTCCAATTCCAATTCCAATTCCAATTACAATTCCAATTACAATTACAATTACAATTACAATTACAATTAAAATTACAATTACAATTACAATTACAATTACAATTACAATTACAATTACAATTAAAATTACAATTACAATTACAATTACAATTACAATTACAATTACAATTACAATTACAATTACAATTACAATTACAATTACAATTACAATTACAATGACAATTACAATTACAATTACAATTACAATTACAATTACAATTACAATTACAATTACAATTACAATTACAATTACAATTACAATTACAATTACAATTACAATTATAATTACAATTACAATTACAATTACAATTACAATTACTATTACAATTACAATTACAATTACAATTACAATTACAATGACAATTACAATTACAATTACAATTACAATTACAATTACAATTACAATTACAATTACAATTACAATTACAATTACAATTGCAATTACAATTGCAATTACAATTACAATTACAATTACAATTACAATTACAATTACAATTACAATTTCAATTACAATTACAATTACAATTACAATTACAACTACAATTACAATTACAATTACAATTACAATTACAATTACAATTACAATTACAATTACAATTACAATTACAATTACAATTACAATTACAATTACAATTACAATTACAATTACAATTACAATTACAATTACAATTACAATTACAATTACAATTACAATTACAATTACAATTACAATTACAATTACAATTGCAATTACAATTACAATTACAATTACAATTACAATTACAATTACAATTACAATTACAATTACAATTACAATTACAATTACAATTACAATTACAATTACAATTACAATTACAATTACAATTACAATTACAATCACAATCACAATTACAATTACAATTACAATTACAATTACAATTACAATTACAATTACAATTACAATTACAATTACAATTACAATTACAATTACAATTACAATTACAATTACAATTACAATTACAATTACAATTACAATTACAATTACAATTACAATTACAATTACAATTACAATTACATTTACAAATCCAATTCCAATTCCAATTCCAATTCCAATTACAATTACAATTACAATTACAATTACAATTACAATTACAATTACAATTACAATTACAATTACAATTACAATTACAATTACAATTACAATTACAATTACAATTACAATTACAATTACAATTACAATTACAATTACAATTACAATTACAATTACAATTCCAATTCCAATTACAATTACAATTACAATTACTGTTACAATTACAATTACAATTACAATTACAATTACAATTACAATTACAATTACAAATCCAATTCCAATTCCAATTCCAATTCAAATTACAATTACAATTACAATTACAATTACAATTACAATTACAATTACAATTACAATTAAAATTACAATTACAATTACAATTACAATTACAATTACAATTACAATTACAATTACAATTACAATTAAAATTACAATTACAATTACAATTACAATTACAATTACATTTACAATTACAATTACAATTACAATTACAATTACAATTACAATTACAATTACAATTACAATGACAATTACAATTACAATTACAATTACAATTACAATTACAATTACAATTACAATTACAATTACAATTACAATTACAATTACAATTACAATTACAATTACAATTACAATTACAATTATAATTACAATTACAATTACAATTACAATTACAATTACTATTACAATTACAATTACAATTACAATTACAATTACAATTACAATTACAATGACAATTACAATTACAATTACAATTACAATTACAATTACAATTACAATTACAATTACAATTACAATTACAATTACAATTGCAATTACAATTGCAATTACAATTACAATTACAATTACAATTACAATTACAATTACAATTACAATTACAATTTCAATTACAATTACAATTACAATTACAATTACAATTACAATTACAATTACAATTACAATTACAATTACAATTACAATTACAATTACAATTACAATTACAATTACAATTACAATTACAATTACAATTACAATTACAATTACAATTACAATTACAATTACAATTACAATTACAATTACAATTACAATTACAATTACAATTACAATTACAATTGCAATTACAATTACAATTACAATTACAATTACAATTACAATCACAATTACAATTACAATTACAATTACAATTACAATTACAATTACAATTACAATCACAATCACAATTACAATTACAATTACAATTACAATTACAATTGCAATTACTATTACAATTACAATTACAATTACATTTACAATTACAATTACAATTACAATTACAATTACAATTACAATTACAATTACAATTAAAATTACAATTACAATTACAATTACAATTACAATTACAATATTACAATACAATTACAATTACAATTACAATTACAATTACAATTACAATTACAATTACAATTACAATTACAATTACAATTACAATTACAATTACAATTACAATTACAATTACAATTACAATTACAATTACAATTACAATTACAATTACAATTACAATTACAATTACAATTACAATTGCAATTGCAATTACAATTACAATTACAATTACAATTACAATTACAATTGCAATTACAATTACAATTACAATTACAATTACAATTGCAATTACAATTACAATTACAATTACAATTACAATTACAATTACAATTACAATTACAATTACAATTACAATTACAATTACAATTACAATTACAATACAATTACAATTACAATTACAATTACAATTACAATTACAATTACAATTACAATTACAATTACAAATACAATTACAATTACAATTACAATTACAATTACAATTACAATTACAACTACAATTACAATTACAATTACAATTACAATTGCAATTACAATTACAATTACAATTACAATTACAATTACAGTTACAATTACAATTACAATTACTATTACAATTACAATTACAATTACAATTACAATTACAATTACAATTACAATTACAATTACAATTACAATTACAATTACAATTACAATTACAATTACAATTACAAGTACAATTACAATTACAATTACAATTACAATTACAATTACAATTACAATTAAAATTACAATTACAATTACAATTACAATTACAATTACAATTACAATTACAATTACAATTACTATTACAATTAAAATTACAATTACAATTACAATTACAATTACAATTACAATTACAATTACAATTACAATTACAATTACAATTACAATTACAATTACAATTACAATTACAATTACAATTACAATTACAATTACAATTCCAATTCCAATTCCAATTCCAATTACAATTACAATTACAATTACAATTACAATTACAATTACAATTACAATTACAATTACAATTACAATTACAATTACAATTACAATTACAATTAAAATTACAATTACAATTACAATTACAATTACAATTACAATTACAATTACAATTACAATTACAATTACAATTACAATCACTATTACAATTAAAATTACAATTACAATTACAATTACAATTACAATTACAATTACAATTACAATTACAATTACAATTACAATTACAATTACAATTACAATTACAATTACAATTACAATTACAATTACAATTACAATTACAATTACAATTACAATTACAATTACAATTACAATAACAATTACAATTACAATTACAATTACAATTACAATTACAATTACAATTACAATTACAATTACAATTACAATTACAATTACAATTACAATTACAATTACAATTACAATTACAATTACAATTACAATTACAATTACAATTACAATTACAATTACAATTACAATTACAATTACAATTACAATTACAATTACAATTACAATTACAATTACAATTACAATTACATTTACAATTACAATTACAATTACAATTACAATTACAACTACAATTACAATTACAATTACAATTACAATTACAATTACAATTACAGTTACAATTACAATTACTATTACAATTACAATTACAGTTACAATTACAATTACAATTACAATTACAATTACAATTACAATTACAATTACAATTACAATTACAATTACAATTACAATTACAATTACAATTACAATTATAATTACAATTACAATTACAATTACAATTACAATTACAATTACAATTACAATTACAATTACAATTACAATACAATTACAATTACAATTACAATTACAATTACAATTACAATTACAATTACAATTACAATTACAATTACAATTACAATTACAATTACAATTACAATTACAATTACAATTACAATTACAATTACAATTACAATTACAATTACAATTACAATTACAATTACAATTACAATTACAATTACAATTACAATTGCAATTGCAATTACAATTACAATTACAATTACAATTACAATTACAATTGCAATTACAATTACAATTACAATTACAATTACAATTGCAATTACAATTACAATTACAATTACAATTACAATTACAATTACAATTACAATTACAATTACAATTACAATTACAATTACAATTACAATTACAATTACAATTACAATTACAATTACAATTACAATTACAATTACAATTACAATTACAATTACAATTACAAATACAATTACAATTACAATTACAATTACAATTACAATTACAATTACAACTACAATTACAATTACAATTACAATTACAATTGCAATTACAATTACAATTACATTACAATTACAATTACAGTTACAATTACAATTACAATTACTATTACAATTACAATTACAATTACAATTACAATTACAATTACAATTACAATTACAATTACAATTACAATTACAATTACAATTACAATTACAATTACAAGTACAATTACAATTACAATTACAATTACAATTACAATGACAATTACAATTACAATTACAATTGCAATTACTATTACAATTACAATTACAATTACAATTACAATTACAATTACAATTACAATTACAAATACAATTACAATTACAATTACAATTACAATTACAATTACAATTACAATTACAATTACAATTACAATTACAATTACAATTACAATTACAATTACAATTACAATTACATTTACAATTACTATTACAATAACAATTACAATTACAATTACAATTACAATTACAATTACAATTACAATTACAATTACAATTACAATTACAATTACAATTACAATTACAATTACAATTACAATTACAATTACAATTACAATTACAATTACAATTATAATTACAATTACAATTACAATTACAATTACAATTACAATTACAATTACAATTACTATTTACAATTACAATTACAATTACAATTACAAATACAATTACAATTACAATTACAATTACAATTACAATTACAATTACCATTACAATTACAATTACAATTACAATTACAATTACAATTACAATTACAATTACAATTACAATTACAATTACAATTACAATTACAATCACAATTACAATTACAATTACAATTACAATTACAATTACAATTACAATTACAAATACAATTACAGTTACAGTTACAGTTACAATTACAATTACAATTAGAATTACACTTACAATTACAATTACAATTACAATTACAATTACAATTACAATTACAATTACAATTACAATAATTCCTCTTTCATCCTTTTTCGCCCGAAAATAAAATATGGGGGGATAAAGTTGCCCACAGCATTAACTGCACAAACTACTGTTGTATTTTTTCCTCTTTCGGCAGAAACAGCTTTGGCAACCCTTCTAGTTCCAGTAGGCGTTAATACCTTTGGAAGCTTATTAGGGACAGATGATAGACCACTTTCGTCGGCGTTGTAGATTTTATCAGCAGTGAAATGATATTTTTCTAAAACTTCCTGGAGGATTTTGAAAAATTTGCCCACTGCCACTTTATTGAAGCCCATTAACCGAGCAATAGACTTGGCTTCCGGTGTCCTTAAACTGAACTTGTGCTTTTTCATAAATGAATCAAGCCAATCTTTACCAGCCATTTGTTTGTTGTGACTAAAACGGTGCGGTATATTGTTTCTCTCGGCAAACTCGTATGCTAACTTTCTAAGTTGTGTAGAGGTAAGTCCAAAACCTCTCCTATCTATGTCTACAATGTATTTTTCCAATTCACGACTTTGTTCTGCATCAAAAGTGTCGTGATACCGTCCCCCATGTATAGGAAGGTCCTCACCTCGTGCATCTTTCTTTACATATCTTCTTAATGTTGCTTCTGGAATCTCGTAATTGGAAGCAGCCATATTGCATGACATCCCCTCCCTAACAACCTGAATAGCGGCTATTAAAGCAATTTCATCCCATGATCGCCTATTAGTTCTTCTTTTATATACTGTCGGCATCTTCTGAAAGAGTAGGTAATATAAGAAGTTGAACATCAGTTTTTAATGGGGCAAGATGACGAATCACGAGTTAAGATGACGAGGTCGTCAACTTACTTCCGCCAACTTGCCCCGTTGATGTTATGTTTGAAATATTTGCTGACAAATTTGAGTTTATAATGTTAGTTCGTAAAAAATGTCAGAAATAAGAGACCAACACATGCAGCTAACAGTGCTAACTAATATAAAAACCAGCTCACCTTTTAACACTTAAAATGCACTATTTTCGTTGCACAGAATTTATAAGCAAACTGTCGTAAACACAGACGCTTCTGTACCGCGAAAAGCACGCCTACGAACCACGCTATTTTTAGTAGCTTAGTTCCTCACATAGAGGAAAGATGACAGGGCACTCTAATTTGGCTACTAAATTTCGCGGAAAATTTTAAAAGGGTTCGTCGTCTTACCCAACTCGTTATCTTACCCCACTTTCCCCTACAATTCAATTACAATTACAATTACAATTACAATTACAATTACAATTACAATTACAATTACAATTACAATTACAATTACAATTACAATTACAATTACAATTACAATTACAATTACAATTACAATTACAATTACAATTACAATTACAATTACAATTACAATTACAATTACAATTACAATTACAATTACAATTACAATTACAATTTCAATTACAATTACAATTACAATTACAATTACAATTACAATTACAATTACAATTACAATTACAATTACAATTCAATTACAATTACAATTACAATTACAATTACAATTACAATTACAATTACAATTACAATTACAACTACAATTACAATTGAAATTACAATTACAATTACAATTACAATTACAATTACAATTACAATTACAATTACAATTACAATTTCAATTACAATTACAATTACAATTACAATTACAATTACAATTACAATTACAATTACAATTCAATTACAATTACAATTACAATTACAATTACAATTACAATTACAATTACAATTACAATTACAACTACAATTACAATTGAAATTACAATTACAATTACAATTACAATTACAATTACAATTACAATTACAATTACAATTACAATTACAATTACAATTACAATTACAATTACAATTACAATTACAATTACAATTACAATTACAATTACAATTACAATTACAATTACAATTACAATTACAATTACAATTACAATTACAATTACAATTACAATTACAATTACAATTACAATTACAATTACAATTACAATTACAATTACAATTACAATTACAATTACAATTACAATTACAATTACAATTACAATTACAATTACAATTACAATTACAATTACAATTACAATTACAATTACAATTACAATTACAATTACAATTACAATTACAATTACAATTACAATTACAATTACAATTACAATTACAATTACAATTACAATTACAATTACAATTACAATTACAATTACAATTACAATTACAATTACAATTACAATTACAATTACAATTACAATTACAATTACAATTACAATTACAATTACAATTACAATTACAATTACAATTACAATTACAATTACAATTACAATTACAATTACAATTACAATTACAATTACAATTACAATTACAATTACAATTACAATTACAATTACAATTACAATTACAATTACAATTACAATTACAATTACAATTACAATTACAATTACAGTTACAATTACAATTACAATTACAATTACAATTACAATTACAATTACAATTACAATTACAATTACAATTACAATTACAATTACAATTACAATTACAATTACAATTACAATTACAATTACAATTACAATAACAATTACAATTACAATTACAATTACAATTACAATTACAATTACAATTACAATTACAATTACAATTACAATTACAATTACAATTACAATTACAATTACAATTACAATTACAATTACAATTACAATTACAATTACAATTACAGTTACAATTACAATTACAATTACAATTACAATTACAATTACAATTACAATTACAATTACAATTACAATTACAATTACAATTACAATTACAATTACAATTACAATTACAATTACAATTACAATTACAATTACAATTACAATTACAATTACAATTACAATTACAATTCAATTACAATTACAATTACAATTACAATTACAATTACAATTACAATTACAACTACAATTACAATTGAAATTACAATTACAATTACAATTACAATTACAATTACAATTACAATTACAATTACAATTACAATTACAATTACAATTACAATTACAATTACAATTACAATAACAATTACAATTACAATTACAATTACAATTAAAATTACAATTACAATTACAATTACAATTACAATTACAATTACAATTACAATTACAATTACAATTACAATTACAATTACAATTACAATTACAATTACAATTACAATTACAATTACAATTACAATTACAATTACAATTACAATTACAATTACAATTACAATTACAATTGCAATTACAATTACAATTACAATTACAATTACAATTACAATTACAATTACAATTACAATTACAATTACAATTACAATTACAATTACAATTACAATTACAATTACAATTACAATAACAATTACAATTACAATTACAATTACAATTACAATTACAATTACAATTACAATTACAATTACAATTACAATTACAATTACAATTACAATTACAATTACAATTACAATTACAATTACAATTACAATTACAATTACAATTACAATTACAATTACAATTACAATTACAATTACAATTACAATTACAATTACAATTACAATTACAATTACAATTACAATTACAATTACAATTACAATTACAATTACAATTACAATTACAATTACAATTACAATTACAATTACAATTACAATTACAATTACAATTATAATTACAATTACAATTACAATTACAATTACAATTACAATTACAATTACAATTACAATTACAATTACAATTACAATTACAATTACAATTACAATTACAATTACAATTACAATTACAATTACAATTACAATTACAATTACAATTACAATTACAATTACAATTACAATTACAATTACAATTACAATTACAATTACAATTACAATTACAATTACAATTACAATTACAATTACAATTACAATTACAATTACAATTACAATTACAATTACAATTACAATTACAATTACAATTACAATTACAATTACAATTACAATTACAATTACAATTACAATTACAATTACAATTACAATTACAATTACAATTACAATTACAATTATAATTACAATTACAATTACAATTACAATTACAATTACAATTGCAATTGCAATTGCAATTACAATTACAATTCAATTACAATTACAATTACAATTACAATTACAATTACAATTACAATTACAATTACAATTACAATTACAATTACAATTACAATTACAATTACAATTACAATTACAATTACAATTACAATTACAATTACAATTACAATTACAATTACAATTACAATTACAATTACAATTACAATTACAATTACAATTACAATTACAATTACAATTACAATTACAATTACAATTACAATTACAATTTCAATTACAATTACAATTACAATTACAATTACAATTACAATTACAATTACAATTACAATTACAATTACAATTCAATTACAATTACAATTACAATTACAATTACAATTACAATTACAATTACAATTACAATTACAATTACAACTACAATTACAATTGAAATTACAATTACAATTACAATTACAATTACAATTACAATTACAATTACAATTACAATTACAATTACAATTACAATTACAATTACAATTACAATTATATTTACAATGACAATTACAAGTACAATTACAATTACAATTACAAATACACTTACAATTACAATTACAATTACAATTACAATTACAATTACAATTAAAATTACAATTACAATTACAATTACAATTACAATTACAATTACAATTACAATTACAATTACAATTACAATTACAATTACAATTACAATTACAATTACAATTACAATTACAATTACAATTACAATTACAATTACAATTACAATTACAATTACAATTACAATTACAATTACAATTACAATTACAATTACAATTACAATTACAATTACAATTACAATTACAATTACAATTACAATTACAATTACAATTACAATTACAATTACAATTACAATTACAATTACAATTACAATTACAATTACAATTACAATTACAATTACAATTACAATTACAATTACAATTACAATTACAATTACAATTACAATTACAATTACAATTACAATTACAATTACAATTACAATTACAATTACAATTACAATTACAATTACAATTACAATTACAATTACAATTACAATTACAATTACAATTACAATTACAATTACAATTACAATTACAATTACAATTACAATTACAATTACAATTACAATTACAATTACAATTACAATTACAATTACAATTACAATTACAATTACAATTACAATTACAATTACAATTACAATTACAATTACAATTACAATTACAATTACAATTACAATTACAATTACAATTACAATTACAATTACAATTACAATTACAATTACAATTACAATTACAATTAAAATTACAATTACAATTACAATTACAATTACAATTACAATTACAATTACAATTACAATTAAAATTACAATTACAATTACAATTACAATTATAATTACAATTACAATTACAATTACAATTACAATTACAATTACAATTACAATTACAATTACAATTACAATTACAATGACAATTACAATTACAATTACAATTACAATTACAATTACAATTACAATTACAATTACAATTACAATTACAATTACAATTACAATTACAATTACAATTACAATTACAATTAATTACAATTACAATTACAATTACAATTACAATTGCAATTACAATTGCAATTACAATTACAATTACAATTACAATTACAATTACAATTACAATTACAATTACAATTTCAATTACAATTACAATTACAATTACAATTACAATTACAATTACAATTACAATTACAATTACAATTACAATTACAATTACAATTACAATTACAATTACAATTACAATTACAATTACAATTACAATTACAATTACAATTACAATTACAATTACAATTACAATTACAATTACAATTACAATTACAATTACAATTGCAATTACAATTACAATTATAATTACAATTACAATTACAATTACAATCACAATTACAATTACAATTACAATTACAATTACAATTACAATTACAATTACAATCACAATCACAATTACAATTACAATTACAATTACAATTACAATTACAATTACTATTACAATTACAATTACAATTACATTTACAATTACAATTACAATTACAATTACAATTACAATTACAATTACAATTACAATTAAAATTACAATTACAATTACAATTACAATTACAATTACAATTACAATTACAATTACAATTACAATTACAATTACAATTACAATTACAATTACAATTACAATTACAATTACAATTACAATTACAATTACAATTACAATTACAATTACAATTACAATTACAATTACAATTACAATTACAATTACAATTACAATTACAATTACAATTACAATTACAATTACAATTACAATTACAATTACAATTACAATTACAATTACAATTACAATAACAATTACAATTACAATTACAATTACAATTACAATTACAATTACAATTACAATTACAATTACAATTACAATTACAATTACAATTACAATTACAATTACAATTACAATTACAATTACAATTACAATTAGCAATTACAATTACAATTACAATTACAATTACAATTACAATTACAATTACAATTACAATTACAATTACAATTACAATTACAATTACAATTACAATTACAATTACAATTACAATTACAATTACAATTACAATTACAATTACAATTACAATTACAATTACAATTACAATTACAATTACAATTACAATTACAATTACAATTACAATTACAATTACAATTGCAATTACAATTACAATTACAATTACAGTTACAATTACAATTACAGTTACAATTACAATTACAGTTACAATTACAATTACAATTACAATTACAATTACAATTAAAATTACTATTACAATTACAATTAGAATTACAATTACAATTACAATTACAATTACAATTACAATTACAATTACAATTACAATTACAATTACAATTACAATTACAATGTACAATTACAATTACAATTGCAATTACAGTTACAATTACAATTACAATTACAATTACAATTACAATTACAATTACAATTACAATTACAATTACAATTAAAATTACAATTACAATTACAATTACAATTACAATTACAATTACAATTACAATTACTATTACAATTAAAATTACAATTACAATTACAATTACAATTACAATTACAATTACAATTACAATTACAATTACAATTACAATTACAATTACAATTACAATTACAATTACAATTACAATTACAATTACAATTACAATTACAATTACAATTACAATTACAATTACAATTACAATTAAAATTACAATTACAATTACAATTACAATTACAATTACAATTACAATTACAATTACAATTACAATTACAATTACAATCACTATTACAATTAAAATTACAATTACAATTACAATTACAATTACAATTACAATTACAATTACAATTACAATTACAATTACAATTACAATTACAATTACAATTACAATTACAATTACAATTACAATTACAATTACAATTACAATTACAATTACAATTACAATTACAATTACAATTACAATTACAATTACAATTACAATTACAATTACAATTACAATTACAATTACAATTACAATTACAATTACAATTACAATTACAATTACAATTACAATTACAATTACAATTACAATTACAATTACAATTACAATTACAATTACAATTACAATTACAATTACAATTACAATTACAATTACAATTACAATTACAATTACAATTACAATTACAATTACAATTACAATTACAATTACAATTACATTTACAATTACAATTACAATTACAATTACAATTACAATTACAATTACAATTACAATTACAATTACAATTACAGTTACAATTACAATTACTATTACAATTACAATTACAGTTACAATTACAATTACAATTACAATTACAATTACAATTACAATTACAATTACAATTACAATTACAATTACAATTACAATTACAATTACAATTACAATTACAATTACAATTACAATTACAATTACAATTACAATTACAATTACAATTACAATTACAATTACAATACAATTACAATTACAATTACAATTACAATTACAATTACAATTACAATTACAATTACAATTACAATTACAATTACAATTACAATTACAATTACAATTACAATTACAATTACAATTACAATTACAATTACAATTACAATTACAATTACAATTACAATTACAATTGCAATTGCAATTACAATTACAATTACAATTACAATTACAATTACAATTGCAATTACAATTACAATTACAATTACAATTACAATTACAATTGCAATTACAATTACAATTACAATTACAATTACAATTACAATTACAATTACAATTACAATTACAATTACAATTACAATTACAATTACAATTACAATTACAATTACAATTACAATTACAATTACAATTACAATTACAATTACAATTACAATTACAATTACAATTACAATTACAATTACAATTACAAATACAATTACAATTACAATTACAATTACAATTACAATTACAATTGCGATTACAATTACAATTACAATTACAATTACAATTGCAATTACAATTACAATTACAATTACAATTACAATTACAATTACAGTTACAATTACAATTACAATTACTATTACAATTACAATTACAATTACAATTACAATTACAATTACAATTACAATTACAATTACAATTACAATTAGAATTACAATTACAATTACAAGTACAATTACAATTACAATTACAATTACAATTACAATGACAATTACAATTACAATTACAATTGCAATTACGTTTACAATTACAATTACAATTACAATTACAATTACAATTACAATTACAATTACAAATACAATTACAATTACAATTACAATTACAATTACAATTACAATTACAATTACAATTACAATTACAATTACAATTACAATTACAATTACAATTACAATTACAATTACATTTACAATTACTATTACAATAACAATTACAATTACAATTACAATTACAATTACAATTACAATTACAATTACAATTACAATTACAATTACAATTACAATTACAATTACAATTACAATTACAATTACAATTACAATTATAATTACAATTACAATTACAATTACAATTACAATTACAATTACAATTACAATTACTATTACAATTACAATTACAATTACAATTACAAATACAATTACAATTACAATTACAATTACAATTACAATTACAATTACAATTACAATTACAATTACAATTACAATTACAATTACAATTGCAATTGCAATTACAATTACAATTACAATTACAATTACAATTACAATTGCAATTACAATTACAATTACAATTACAATTACAATTACAATTGCAATTACAATTACAATTACAATTACAATTACAATTACAATTACAATTACAATTACAATTACAATTACAATTACAATTACAATTACAATTACAATTACAATTACAATTACAATTACAATTACAATTACAATTACAATTACAATTACAATTACAATTACAATTACAAATACAATTACAATTACAATAACAATTACAATTACAATTACAATTGCGATTACAATTACAATTACAATTACAATTACAATTGCAATTACAATTACAATTACAATTACAATTACAATTACAATTACAGTTACAATTACAATTACAATTACTATTACAATTACAATTACAATTACAATTACAATTACAATTACAATTACAATTACAATTACAATTACAATTACAATTACAATTAGAAATACAATTACAATTACAAGTACAATTACAATTACAATTACAATTACAATTACAATGACAATTACAATTACAATTACAATTGCAATTACTATTACAATTACAATTACAATTACAATTACAATTACAATTACAATTACAATTACAAATACAATTACAATTACAATTACAATTACAATTACAATTACAATTACAATTACAATTACAATTACAATTACAATTACAATTACAATTACAATTACAATTACAATTACAATTACAATTACAATTACATTTACAATTACTATTACAATAACAATTACAATTACAATTGCAATTACAATTACAATTACAATTACAATTACAATTACAATTACAATTACAATTACAATTACAATTACAATTACAATTACAATTACAATTACAATTACAATTACAATTATAATTACAATTACAATTACAATTACAATTACAATTACAATTACAATTACTATTACAATTACAATTACAATTACAATTACAAATACAATTACAATTACAATTACAATTACAATTACAATTACAATTACAATTACAATTACAATTACAATTACAATTACAATTACAATTACAATTACAATTACAATTACAATTACAATTACAATTACAATTACAATTACAATCACAATTACAATTACAATTACAATTACAATTACAATTACAATTACAATTACAAATACAATTACAGTTACAGTTACAGTTACAATTACAATTACAATTACAATTACACTTACAATTACAATTACAATTACAATTACAATTACAATTACAATTACAATTACAATTACAATTACAATAATTCCTCTTTCATCCTTTTTCGCCCGAAAATAAAATATGGGGGGATAAAGTTGCCCACAGCATTAACTGCACAAACTACTGTTGTATTTTTTCCTCTTTCGGCAGAAACAGCTTTGGCAACCCTTCTAGTTCCAGTAGGCGTTAATACCTTTGGAAGCTTATTAGGGACAGATGATAGACCACTTTCGTCGGCGTTGTAGATTTTATCAGCAGTGAAATGATATTTTTCTAAAACTTCCTGGAGGATTTTGAAAAATTTGCCCACTGCCACTTTATTGAAGCCCATTAACCGAGCAATAGACGTGGCTTCCGGTGTCCTTAAACTGAACTTGTGCTTTTTCATAAATGATTCAAGCCAATCTTTACCAGCCATTTGTTTGTTGTGACTAAAACGGTGCGGTATATTGTTTCTCTCGGCAAACTCGTATGCTAACTTTCTAAGTTGTGTAGAGGTAAGTCCAAAACCTCTCCTATCTATGTCTACAATGTATTGTTCCAATTCACGACTTTGTTCTGCATCAAAAGTGTCGTGATACCGTCCCCCATGTATAGGAAGGTCCTCACCTCGTGCATCTTTCTTTACATATCTTCTTAATGTTGCTTCTGGAATCTCGTAATTGGAAGCAGCCATATTGCATGACATCCCCTCCCTAACAACCTGAATAGCGGCTATTAAAGCAATTTCATCCCATGATCGCCTATTAGTTCTTCTTTTATATACTGTCGGCATCTTCTGAAAGAGTAGGTAATATAAGAAGTTGAACATCAGTTTTTAATGGGGCAAGATGACGAATCACGAGTTAAGATGACGAGGTCGTCAACTTACTTCCGCCAACTTGCCCCGTTGATGTTATGTTTGAAATATTTGCTGACAAATTTGAGTTTATAATGTTAGTTCGTAAAAAATGTCAGAAATAAGAGACCAACACATGCAGCTAACAGTGCTAACTAATATAAAAACCAGCTCACCTTTTAACACTTAAAATGCACTATTTTCGTTGCACAGAATTTATAAGCAAACTGTCGTAAACACAGACGCTTCTGTACCGCGAAAGCACGCCTACGAACCACGCTATTTTTAGTAGCTTAGTTCCTCACATAGAGGAAAGATGACAGGGCACTCTAATTTGGCTACTAAATTTCGCGGAAAAATTTTAAAAGGGTTCGTCGTCTTACCCAACTCGTTATCTTACCCCACTTTCCCTACAATTCAATTACAATACAATTACAATTACAATTACAATTACAATTACAATTACAATTACAATTACAATTACAATTACAATTACAATTACAAATACAATTACAATTACAATTACAATTACAATTACAATTACAATTACATTACAATTACAATTACAATTACAATTACAATTACAATTACAATTACAATTACAATTACAATTACAATTACAATTACAATTACAATTTCAATTACAATTACAATTACAATTACAATTACAATTACAATTACAATTACAATTACAATTACAATTACAATTCAATTACAATTACAATTACAATTACAATTACAATTACAATTACAATTACAATTACAATTACAACTACAATTACAATTGAAATTACAATTACAATTACAATTACAATTACAATTACAATTACAATTACAATTACAATTACAATTTCAATTACAATTACAATTACAATTACAATTACAATTACAATTACAATTACAATTACATTTACAATTCAATTACAATTACAATTACAATTACAATTACAATTACAATTACAATTACAATTACAATTACAACTACAATTACAATTGAAATTACAATTACAATTACAATTACAATTACAATTACAATTACAATTACAATTACAATTACAATTACAATTACAATTACAATTACAATTACAATTACAATTACAATTACAATTACAATTACAATTACAATTATATTTACAATGACAATTACAAGTACAATTACAATTACAATTACAATTACAATTACAATTACAATTACAATTACAATTACAATTACAATTACAATTAAAATTACAATTACATTACAATTACAATTACAATTACAATTACAATTACAATTACAATTACAATTACAATTACAATTACAATACAATTACAATTACAATTACAATTACAATTACAATTACAATTACAATTACAATTACAATTACAATTACAATTACAATTACAATTACAATTACAATTACAATTACAATTACAATTACAATTACAATTACAATTACAATTACAATTACAATTACAATTACAATTACAATTACAGTTACAATTACAATTACAATTACAATTACAATTACAATCACAATTACAATTACAATTACAATTACAATTACAATTACAATTACACTTACAATTACAATTACAAATACAATTACAATTACAATTACAATTACAATTACAATTACAATTACAATTACACGTATAATTACAATTACAATTACAATTACAATTACAATTACAATTACAATTACAATTACAATTACTATTACAATTACAATTACAATTACAATTACAATTACAATTACAATTACAATTACAATTACAATTACAATTACAATTACAATTACAATTACAATTACAATTACAATTACAATTACAATTACAATTACAATTACAATTACAATTACAATTACAATTACAATTACAATTACAATTACAATACAATTACAATTACAATTACAATTACAATTACAATTACAATTACAATTACAATTACAATTACAATTACAATTACAATTACAATTACAATTACAATTACAATTACAATTACAATTACAATTACAATTACAATTACAATTACAATTACAATTACAATTACAATTACAATTACAATTACAATTACAATTACAATTACAATTACAAGTACAATTACAATTACAATTACAATTACAATTACAATTACAATTACAATTACAATAACAATTACAATTACAATTACAATTACAATGACAATTACAATTACAATTACAATAACAATTACAATTACAATTACAATTACAATTACAATTACAATTACAATTACAATTACAATTACAATTACAATTACAATTACAATTACAATTACAATTACAATTACAATTACAATTACAATTACAATTACAATTACAATTACAATTACAATTACAATTACAATTACAATTACAATTACAATTACAATTACAATTACAATTACAATTACAATTACAATTACAATTACAATTACAATTACAATTACAATTACAATTACAATTACATTTACAATTACAATTACAATTACAATTACAATTACAATTACAATTACAATTACAATTACAATTACAATTACAATTACAATTACAATTACAATTACAATTACAATTACAATTACAATTACAATTACAATTACAATTACAATTACAATTACAATTACAATTACAATTACAATTACAATTACAATTACAATTACAATTACAATTACAATTACAATTACAATTACAATTACAATTACAATTACAATTACAATTACAATTACAATTACAATTACAATTACAATTACAATTACAATTACAATTACAATTACAATTACAATTACAATTACAATTACAATCACAATTACAATTACAATTACAATTACAATTACAATTACAATTACAATTACAATTACAATTACAATTACAATTACAATTACAATTACAATTACAATTACGATTACGATTACCATTACAATTACAATTACAATTACAATTACAATTACAATTACAATTACAATTACAATTACAATTACAATTACAATTAGAATTACAATTACAATTACAATTACAATTACAATTACAATTACAATTACAATTGCAATTGCAATTACAATTACAATTACAATTACAATTACAATTACAATTACAATTACAATTACAATTACAATTACAATTACAATTACAATTACAATTACAATTACAATTACAATTACAATTACAATTACAATTACAATTACAATTACAATTACAATTACAATTACAATTACAATTACAATTACAATTACAATTACAATTACAATTACATTACAATTACAATTACAATTACAATTACAATTACAATTACAATTACAATTACAATTACAATTACAATTACAATTACAATTACAATTACAATTACAATTACAATTACAATTACAATTACAATTACAATTACAATTACAATTACAATTACAATTACAATTACAATTACAATTACAATTACAGTTACAGTTACAGTTACAATTACAATTACAATTACAATTACAATTACAATTACAATTACAATTACAATTACAATTACAATTACAATTACAATTACAATTACAATTACAATTACAATTACAATTACAATTACCATTACAATTACAATTACAATTACAATTACAATTACAATTACAATTACAATTACAATTACAATTACAATTACAATTACAATTACAATTACAATTACAATTAAAATTACTATTACAATTACAATTACAATTACAATTACAATTACAATTACAATTACAATTACAATTACAATTACAATTACAATTACAATTACAATTACAATTACAATTACAATTACAACTTCAAATACAATTAAAATTACAATTACAATTACAATTACAATTACATATACAATTATAATTGCAATTACAATTACAATTGCAATTACAATTACAATTACAATTACAATTACAATTACAATTACAATTACAATTACAATTACAATTACAATTACCATTACAATTACAATTACAATTACAATTACAATTACAATTACAATTACAATTACAATTACAATTACAATTACAATTACAATTACAATTACAATTACAATTACAATTACAATTACAATTACAATTACAATTACAATTACAATTACAATTACAATTACAATTACAATTACAATTACAATTACAATTACAATTACAATTACAATTACAATTACAATTACAATTACAATTACAATTACAATTACAATTACAATTACAATTACAATTACAATTACAATTACAATTACAATTACAATTACAATTACAATTTTAATTACAATTACAATTACAATTACAATTACAATTACAATTACAATTACAATTACAATTACAATTACAATTACAATTACAATTACAATTACAATTACAATTACAATTACAATTACAATTAAAATTACAATTACAATTACAATTACAATTACAATTACAATTACAATTACAATTACAATTACAATTACAATTACAATTACAATTACAATTACAATTACAATTACAATTACAATTACAATTACAATTACAATTACAATTACAATTACAATTACAATTACAATTACAATTACAATTACAATTACAATTACAATTACACTTACAATTACAATTACAATTACAATTACAATTACAATTACAATTAAAATTCCAATTAAAATTACAATTACAATTACAATTACAATTACAATTACAATTACAATTACAATTACAATTACAATTACAATTACAATTACAATTATAATTACAATTACAATTACAATTACAATTACAATTACAATTACAATTACAATTACTATTACAATTACAATTACAATTACAATTACAATTACAATTACAATTACAATTACAATTACAATTACAATTACAATTACAATTACAATTACAATTACAATTACAATTACAATTACAATTACAATTACAATTACAATTACAATTACAATACAATTACAATTACAATTACAATTACAATTACAATTACAATTACAATTACAATTACAATTACAATTACAATTACAATTACAATTACAATTACAATTACAATTACAATTGCAATTACAATTACAATTACAATTACAATTACAATTACAATTACAATTACAATTACAATTACAATTACAATTACAATTACAATTACAAGTACAATTACAATTACAATTACAATTACAATTACAATTACAATTACAATTACAATAACAATTACAATTACAATTCCAATTACAATGACAATTACAATTACAATTACAATAACAATTACAATTACAATTACAATTACAATTACAATTACAATTACAATTACAATTACAATTACAATTACAATTACAATTACAATTACAATTACAATTACAATTACAATTACAATTACAATTACAATTACAATTACAATTACAATTACAATTACAATTACAATTACAATTACAATTACAATTACAATTACAATTACAATTACAATTACAATTACAATTACAATTACAATTACAATTACAATTACAATTACAATTACAATTACAATTACAATTACAATTACAATTACAATTACAATTACAATTACAATTACAATTACAATTACAATTACAATTACAATTACAATTACAATTACAATTACAATTACAATTACAATTACAATTACAATTACAATTACAATTACAATTACAATTACAATTACAATTACAATTACAATTACAATTACAATTACAATTACAATTACAATTACAATTACAATTACAATTACAATTTTAATTACAATTACAATTACAATTACAATTACAATTACAATTACAATTACAATTACAATTACAATTACAATTACAATTACAATTACAATTACAATTACAATTACAATTACAATTACAATTAAAATTACAATTACAATTACAATTACAATTACAATTACAATTACAATTACAATTACAATTACAATTACAATTACAATTACAATTACAATTACAATTACAATTACAATTACAATTACAATTACAATTACAATTACAATTACAATTACAATTACAATTACAATTACAATTACAATTACAATTACAATTACAATTACAATTACAATTACAATTACACTTACAATTACAATTACAATTACAATTACAATTACAATTACAATTAAAATTCCAATTAAAATTACAATTACAATTACAATTACAATTACAATTACAATTACAATTACAATTACAATTACAATTACAATTACAATTACAATTATAATTACAATTACAATTACAATTACAATTACAATTACAATTACAATTACAATTACAATTACTATTACAATTACAATTACAATTACAATTACAATTACAATTACAATTACAATTACAATTACAATTACAATTACAATTACAATTACAATTACAATTACAATTACAATTACAATTACAATTACAATTACAATTACAATTACAATACAATTACAATTACAATTACAATTACAATTACAATTACAATTACAATTACAATTACAATTACAATTACAATTACAATTACAATTACAATTACAATTACAATTACAATTACAATTACAATTACAATTACAATTACAATTACAATTACAATTACAATTACAATTACAATTACAATTACAATTACAATTACAATTACAATTACAATTACAAGTACAATTACAATTACAATTACAATTACAATTACAATTACAATTACAATTACAATAACAATTACAATTACAATTACAATTACAATGACAATTACAATTACAATTACAATAACAATTACAATTACAATTACAATTACAATTACAATTACAATTACAATTACAATTACAATTACAATTACAATTACAATTACAATTACAATTACAATTACAATTACAATTACAATTACAGTTACAATTACAATTACAATTACAATTACAATTACAATTACAATTACAATTACAATTACAATTACAATTACAATTACAATTACAATTACAATTACAATTACAATTACAATTACAATTACAATTACAATTACAATTACAATTACAATTACAATTACAATTACAATTACAATTACAATTACAATTACAATTACAATTACAATTACAATTACAATTACAATTACAATTACAATTACAATTACAATTACAATTACAATTACAATTACAATTACAATTACAATTACAATTACAATTACAATTACAATTACAATTACAATTACAATTACAATTACAATTACAATTACAATTACAATTACAATTACAATTACAATTACAATTACAATTACAATAACAATTACAATTACAATTACAATTACAATTACAATTACAATTACAATTACAATTACAATTACAATTACAATTACAATTACAATTACAATTACAATTACAATTACAATTACAATTACAATTACAATTACAATTACAATTACAATTACAATTACAATTACAATTACAATTACAGTTACAATTACAATTACAATTACAATTACAATTACAATTACAATTACAATTACAATTACAATTACAATTACAATTACAATTACAATTACAATTACAATTACAATTACAATTACAATTACAATTACAATTACAATTACAATTACAATTACAATTACAATTACAATTACAATTACAATTACAATTACAATTACAATTACAATTACAATTACAATTACAATTACAATTACAAATACAATTACAATTACAATTACAATTACAATTACAATTACAATCACAATTACAATTACAATTACAATTACAATTACAATTACAATTACAATTACAATTACAATTACAATTACAATTACAATTACAATTACGATTACGATTACCATTACAATTACAATTACAATTACAATTACAATTACAATTACAATTACAATTACAATTACAATTACAATTACAATTACAATTACAATTACAATTACAATTACAATTACAATTACAATTACAATTACAATTACAATTACAATTACATTGCAATTGCAATTACAATTACAATTACAATTACAATTACAATTACAATTACAATTACAATTACAATTACAATTACAATTACAATTACAATTACAATTACAATTACAATTACAATTACAATTACAATTACAATTACAATTACAATTACAATTACAATTACAATTACAATTACAATTACAATTACAATTACAATTACAATTACAATTACAATTACAATTACAATTACAATTACAATTACAATTACAATTACAATTACAATTACAGTTACAATTACAATTACATTTACAATTACAATTACAATTACAATTACAATTACAATTACAATTACAATTACAATTACAATTACAATTACAATTACAATTACAATTATAATTACAATTACAATTGAAATTACAATTACAGTTACAATTACAATTACAATTACAAATACAATTACAATTATAATAACAATTACAATTACAATTACAATTACAGTTACAATAACAATTACAATTACAATTACAATTACAATTACAATTACAATTACAATTACAATTAAATTACAGTTACAATTACAATTACAATTACAGTTACAATTACAATTACAATTACAATTACAATTACAATTACAATTACAATTACAATTACAATTACAATTACAATTACAATTACAATTACAATTACAATTACAATTACAATTACAATTACAATTACAATTACAATTACAATTACAATTACAATTACAATTACAATTACAATTACAATTACAATTACAATTACAATTACAATTACAATTACAATTACACTTACAATTACAATTACAATTACAATTACAATTACAATTACAATTACAATTGCAATTACAATTACAATTACAATTACAATTACAATTACAATTACAATTACAATTACAATTACAATTACAATTACAATTACAATTACAATTACAATTACAATTACAATTACAATTACAATTACAATTACAATTACAAGTACAATTACAATTACAATTACAATTACAATTACAATTACAATTACAATTACAATTACAATTACAATTACAATTACAATGACAATTACAATTACAATTACAATAACAATTACAATTACAATTACAATTACAATTACAATTACAATTACAATTACAATTACAATTACAATTGCAATTACAATTACAATTACAATTACAATTACAATTACAATTACAATTACAATTACAATTACAATTACAATTACAATTACAATTACAATTACAATTACAATTACAATTACAATTACAATTACAATTACAATTACAATTACAATTACAATTACAATTACAATTACAATTACAATTACAATTACAATTACAATTACAATTACAATTACAATTACAATTACAATTACAATTACATTTACAATTACAATTACAATTACAATTACAATTACAATTACAATTACAATTACAATTACAATTACAATTACAATTACAATTACAATTACAATTACAATTACAATTACAATTACAATTACAATTACAATTACAATTACAATTACAATTACAATTACAATTACAATTACAATTACAATTACAATTACAATTACAATTACAATTACAATTACAATTACAATTACAATTACAATTACAATTACAATTACAATTACAATTACAATTACAATTACAATTTCAATTACAATTATTATTACAATTACAATTACAATTACAATTACAATTACAATTACAATTACAATTACAATTACAATTACAATTACAATTACAATTACAATTACAATTACAATTACAATTACAATTACAATTACAGTTACAATTACAATTACAATTACAATTACAATTACAATTACAATTACAATTACAATTACAATTACAATTACAATTACAATTACAATTACAATTACAATTACAATTACAATTACAATTACAATTACAATTACAATTACAATTACAATTACAATTACAATTACAATTACAATTACAATTACAATTACAATTACAATTACAATTACAATTACAATTACAATTACAATCACAATTACAATCACAATTACAATTACAATTACAATTACAATTACAATTACAATTACAATTACAATTACAATTACAATTACAATTACAATTACAATTACAATTACAATTACAATTACAATTACAATTACAATTACAATTACAATTACAATTACAATTACAATTACAATTACAATTACAATTACAATTACAATTACAATTACAATTACAATTACAATTACAATTACAATTACAATTACAATTACAATTACAATTACAATTACAATTACAATTACAATTACAATTACAATTACAATTACAATTACAATTACAATTACAATTACAATTACACTTACAATTGCAATTACAATTACAATTACAATTACAATTACAATTACAATTACAATTACAATTACAATTACAATTACAATTACAATTACAATTACAATTACAATTACAATTACAATTACAATTACAATTACAATTACAATTACAAATACAATTACAATTACAATTACAATTACAATTACAATTACAATCACAATTACAATTACAATTACAATTACAATTACAATTACAATTACAATTACAATTACAATTACAATTACAATTACAATTACAATTACAATTACGATTACGATTACCATTACAATTACAATTACAATTACAATTACAATTACAATTACAATTACAATTACAATTACAATTACAATTACAATTACAATTACAATTACAATTACAATTACAATTACAATTACAATTACAATTACAATTACAATTACATTGCAATTGCAATTACAATTACAATTACAATTACAATTACAATTACAATTACAATTACAATTACAATTACAATTACAATTACAATTACAATTACAATTACAATTACAATTACAATTACAATTACAATTACAATTACAATTACAATTACAATTACAATTACAATTACAATTACAATTACAATTACAATTACAATTACAATTACAATTACAATTACAATTACAATTACAATTACAATTACAATTACAATTACAATTACAATTACAGTTACAATTACAATTACATTTACAATTACAATTACAATTACAATTACAATTACAATTACAATTACAATTACAATTACAATTACAATTACAATTACAATTACAATTACAATTATAATTACAATTACAATTGAAATTACAATTACAGTTACAATTACAATTACAATTACAAATACAATTACAATTATAATAACAATTACAATTACAATTACAATTACAGTTACAATAACAATTACAATTACAATTACAATTACAATTACAATTACAATTACAATTAAATTACAGTTACAATTACAATTACAATTACAGTTACAATTACAATTACAATTACAATTACAATTACAATTACAATTACAATTACAATTACAATTACAATTACAATTACAATTACAATTACAATTACAATTACAATTACAATTACAATTACAATTACAATTACAATTACAATTACAATTACAATTACAATTACAATTACAATTACAATTACAATTACAATTACAATTACAATTACAATTACAATTACAATTACAATTACAATTACAATTACAATTACAATTACAATTACAATTGCAATTACAATTACAATTACAATTACAATTACAATTACAATTACAATTACAATTACAATTACAATTACAATTACAATTACAATTACAATTACAATTACAATTACAATTACAATTACAATTACAATTACAATTACAATTACAATTACAATTACAATTACAATTACAAGTACAATTACAATTACAATTACAATTACAATTACAATTACAATTACAATTACAATTACAATTACAATTACAATTACAATGACAATTACAATTACAATTACAATAACAATTACAATTACAATTACAATTACAATTACAATTACAATTACAATTACAATTACAATTACAATTACAATTACAATTACAATTACAATTACAATTACAATTACAATTACAATTACAATTACAATTACAATTACAATTACAATTACAATTACAATTACAATTACAATTACAATTACAATAAAATTACAATTACAATTACAATTACAATTACAATTACAATTACAATTACAATTACAATTACAATTACAATTACAATTACAATTACAATTACAATTACAATTACAATTACAATTACAATTACAATTACAATTACAATTACAATTACAATTACATTTACAATTACAATTACAATTACAATTACAATTACAATTACAATTACAATTACAATTACAATTACAATTACAATTACAATTACAATTACAATTACAATTGCAATTACAATTACAATTACAATTACAATTACAATTACAATTACAATTACAATTACAATTACAATTACAATTACAATTACAATTACAATTACAATTACAATTACAATTACAATTACAATTACAATTCTAATTACAATTACAATTTCAATTACAATTATTATTACAATTACAATTACAATTACAATTACAATTACAATTACAATTACAATTACAATTACAATTACAATTACAATTACAATTACAATTACAATTACAATTACAGTTACAGTTACAATTACAATTACAATTACAATTACAATTACAATTACAATTACAATTACAATTACAATTACAATTACAATTACAATTACAATTACAATTACAATTACAATTACAATTACAATTACAATTACAATTACAATTACAATTACAATTACAATTACAATTACAATTACAATTACAATTACAATTACAATTACAATTACAATTACAATTACAATTACAATCAGAATTACAATCACAATTACAATTACAATTACAATTACAATTACAATTACAATTACAATTACAATTACAATTACAATTACAATTACAATTACAATTACAATTACAATTACAATTACAATTACAATTACAATTACAATTACAATTACAATTACAATTACAATTACAATTACAATTACAATTACAATTACAATTACAATTACAATTACAATTACAATTACAATTACAATTACAATTACAATTACAATTACAATTACAATTACAATTACAATTACAATTACAATTACAATTACAATTACAATTACAATTACAATTACAATTACAATTACAATTACAATTACAATTACAATTACAATTACAATTACACTTACAATTGCAATTACAATTACAATTACAATTACAATTACAATTACAATTACAATTACAATTACAATTACAATTACAATTACAATTACAATTACAATTACAATTACAATTACAATTACAATTACAATTACAATTACAATTACAATTACAATTACAATTACAATTACAATTACAATTACAATTACCATTACAATTACAATTACAATTACAATTACTATTACAATTACAATTACAATTACAATTACAATTACAATTACAATTACAATTACAATTAAAATTACAATTACAATTACAATTACAATTACAACTACAACTACAATTACAATTACAATTACAATTACGATTACAATTACAATTACAATTACAATTACAATTACAATTACAATTACAATTACAGTTACAATTACAATTACAATTACAGTTACAATTACAATTACATTTACAATTACAATTACAATTACAATTACAATTACAATTACAATTACAATTACAATTACAATTACAATTACAATTATAATTACAATTACAATTGAAATTACAATTACAGTTACAATTACAATTACAATTACAAATACAATTACAATTATAATTACAATTACAATTACAATTACAATTACAGTTACAATTACAATTACAATTACAATTACAATTACAATTACAATTACAATTACAATTACAATTACAATTACAATTAAATTACAGTTACAATTACAATTACAATTACAGTTACAATTACAATTACAATTACAATTACAATTACAATTACAATTACAATTACAATTACAATTACAATTACAATTACAATTACAATTACAATTAGAATTACAATTACAATTACAATTACAATTACAATTACAATTACAATTACAATTACAATTACGATTACGATTACAAATACAATTACAATTACAATTGCAATTACAATTACAATTACAATTACAATTACAATTACAATTACAATTGCAATTACAATTACAATTACAATTACAATTACAATTACAATTACAATTACAATTACAATTACAATTACAATTACAATTACAATTACAATTACAATTACAATTACAATTACAATTACAATTACAATTACAATTACAATTACAATTACAATTACAATTACAATTACAATTACAATTTCAATTACAATTACAATTACAATTACAATTACAATTACAATTACAATTACAATTACAATAACATTTAAAGGTTAAAGGTTGATGGGTTGAAGGTTGAGGGGTTGAAGGTTGAAGTTAGAGGGGTTGAAGGTTGAAGGTTGAGGGCTTGAAAGTTGAAGGTTGGGAAGTAGAAGGTTGAAGGTTAAGGGGTTTATTATTGAGGGGTTGAAGGTTGAAGATTGAGGGGTTGAAGGTTTGAGGTTGAAGGTTGAGAGGTTGAAGGTTAAAGGTTAAGTGGTTGAAGGTTGAAGGTTGAGGGCTTGAAGGTTGAAGGTTGACGTGTTTAAGGTTTAAGGTTTAGGAGTTGAAGGTTGAGGGGTTGAAGGTTGAAGGTTGAGAAGTTGAAGGTTGATGGTTGATTAGTTGAAGGTTGAAGGTTGTGGGATTTAAGATTGAAAGTTGAAGGACTGAAGATTAAAGGTTGACTGGTTGAAGGTTACAGGTTGAGGGGTTGAAGGTTGAAGGTTGAGGGTTTGAAAGTTAAAGGTTAAGGGGTTGAAGGTCAAAGGTTGAGGGGTTAAAAATAGATGGTTGGGTGGTTGAAGGTTGAAAGTTGAGGGCTCGAAGGATGAAGGTTGAAGGTTGAAGGTCGAAGGTTAAGGGGTTAAAGGTTGAAGGTTGAAGGAGTTGAAGGTTGAAGGAGTTGAAGGTTGAAGGTTGAGGGGTTGAAGGTTGGAGGTTGAACGTTGAGGGGTTGAAGGTTGAAGGTTGAGGGGTTGAAGGATGAAGGTTGAGGGGTTGAAGGTTGAAGATTGAAGGAGTTGAAGGTTGAAAGTTGAGGGGTTGAAGGTTGAAGGTTGAAGGAGATGAAGGTTGAAGGAGTTGAAGGTTGAAGGTTGAGGGGTTGAAGGTTGAAGGTCGAAGGTTGAGGGGTTAAAGGTTGAAGGTTGAAGGAGTTGAAGGTTGAAGGTTGAGGGGTTGAAGGTTAGAGGTTGAACGTTGAGGGGTTGAAGGTTGAAGGTTGAGGAGTTGAAGGTTGATGGGTTGAAGGTTGAAGGTTGAGGGGTTGAAGGTTGAAGGTTGAGGGGTTGAAGGTGAAAGGTTGATGTGTTGAAGGTTGAGGGGTTGAAGGTTGAAGTTAGAGGGGTTGAAGGTTGAAGGTTGAGGGCTTGAAAGTTGAAGGATGGGAAGTTGAAGGTTGAAGGTTAAGGGGTTGAATATTGAGGGGTTGAAGGTTGAAGATTGAGGGGTTGAAGTTTGAAGGTTGAAGGTTGAGAGGTTGAAGGTAAAAGGTTAAGTGGTTGAATGTTGAAGGTTGAGGGACTGAATGTTGGGCAGTTGAAGGTTGAAGGTTGAGGTGTTTAAGGTTGGAGGTTTAGGAGTTGAAGGTTGAAGGTTGAGGGGTTGAAGGTTGAAGGTCGAAGGTTGAGGGGTTAAAGGTTGAAGGTTGAAGGAGTTGAAGGTTGAAGGGTGAGGGGTTGAAGGTTGGAGGTTGAACGTTGAGGGGTTGAAGGATGAAGGTTAAGGTGTTGAAGGTTGAAGGTTGAAGGAGTTGAAGGTTGAAAGTTGAGGGGTTGAAGGTTAAAGGTTGAAGGTTGAAGGAGTTGAAGGTTGAAGGTTGAGGGGTTGAAGGGAAACTGAAACTGAAACTGAAACTGAAACTGAAACTGAAACTGAAACTGAAACTGAAACTGAAACTGAAACTGAAACTGAAACTGAAACTGAAACTGAAACTGAAACTGGAACTGAAACTGAAACTGAAACTGAAACTGAAACTGAAACTGAAACTGAAACTGAAACTGAAACTGAAACTGAAACTGAAACTGAAACTGAAACTGAAACTGAAACTGAAACTGAAACTGAAACTGAAACTGAAACTGAAACTGAAACTGAAACTGAAACTGAAACTGAAACTGAAACTGAAACTGAAACTGAAACTGAAACTGAAACTGAAACTGAAACTGAAACTGAAACTGAAAC